>PVKE010046525.1:0-12217 GCA_004027555.1 Craseonycteris thonglongyai | reverse complement strand
GCTGGGTCATATGGTAATTCCATTTGTAATTTTTTGAGGAATCTCCATACAGCCTTCCATAGTGGTTGTACCAGTTTACATTCCCACCAGCAGTGTATGAGGGTTCCTTTTTGTCCACAGCCTCTCCAGCACTTGTTATCCCTTGTCTTGTTGATTATAGCCATTCTAACAGGGGTAAGATGGTATCTCATTGTGGTTTCTATTTGCATCTCCCTAATTGCTAGTGAAGTGGAGCATTTTTTCATATATGTGTTGGCCATATGTATGTCTTCACGAGAGAAGTGTCTGTTAAGGTCATCTGCCCATTTTTTAATTGGATTGCTTGTGTTTCTCATGTTGAGTTGTACAAGTTCTTTGTATATTTTTTATATTAGCCGTTTATCAGAGTTATTCTTTGCAAATATTTTCTCCCAGTTGGTTGGTTGCCTCTTTGCTTTGTTGATGGTTTCCTTTGCAGCATAGAAGCTTTTTAGCTTGATAAGGTCCCATTTGTTTATTTGTGCTTTTATTTCCCTTGCCATTGAGGTCAGATTCATAAAGTTCTCCCTGAATCCCAGGTCCATAAGTTCAGTGCCAATGTTTTTTACTATGCAATTTATTGTTTTCTTTCTTATTTGGAGGTCTTTAATCCATTTTGTGTTAATTTTGGTATATGGTGAGAGATCGCAGGTCACCTTCAGCCTTTTGCATGTGGTTTTCCAATTTTCCCAGCAACATTTACTGAAGAGGCTTTCTTTTTCCCACTGTATATTTTTCGATCCTTTATCAAAAATAATCTGTCCATAAATTTGTGGGTTTATTTCTGGATTTTCAATTCTGTTCCATTGGTCCGTGGGTCTGTTTTTCTGCCAGTACCAAGCTGTTTTGATTACTGAGGCTTTGTAGTACAAATAAAAGTCAGGCAGTGAGATGCCCCCAGCTTTATCCTTTTTTCTTAGGATAGCTTTTGCGATTCGTGGTCCTTTGTGGTTCCATACAAATTTGATGATTTTTTAAATCTATTTCTTGAAAGAATGACTGTGTGATTTTGATGGGAATGGCATTGAATCTGTATATTGCTTTGGGGCGTATGGCCATTTTAACCATGTTAATTCTGCCAATCCTTGAACATGGAATGTCTTTCCATTTCTTTGTGTCCTCTTTAATTTCTTTTAATTTAATTTAAGAGTGTCTTATAGTTTTCAGTGTATAAGTTCTTCACTTTCTTTGTTAGATTTATTCCTAGGTATTTCTTTTTTTTGTTTGCAATGGCAAAGGGAATGGATCTTCTCAACTCTCTTTCTGAAGTTTCATTGTTGGCATACAAAAATGCAGTTGATTTGGAGACATTGATTTTGTATCCTGCTACTCTACTGTATTTGTCTATTATTTGTAATAGATTTCTGATAGAGTCTTTAGAGTTTTCTATATACAGGATCATGTCATCTGCAAAGAGTGACAGTTTAACTTCTTCTCTCCCGATTCTAATACCTTTTATTGCTTTCTCTTGTCTGATTGCTCTGGCTAGAACTTCTAGTACTATGTTGAACAGCAGTGTTGAGTGGGGGCATCCCTGTCTTGTTCCCGAAAGAATGTTTTAAATGTTGTAAAAAAATTTTATAGGAATAGAAATTTTATAGGAATTTTATAGTGTGTTTCCAGATTGAAATGACCCATTTAATTAGTCCTTGATGATCATTAGAATTTCACACAGTTATCTTCTAGCCAACTTATTTATCAGTGCGGTATTTTATATAGAAAGGAAAAGAGACAATTATAAAAATTGGTATATGAGATTAAAACAGGGTACGTACAGTAAAACACAAATCAGACTGACAACAGTTCCTTCTTCTACAATGATAGTTACTGAAAGTAACGTATACATTGCTAAAACTTGAAGGAAAATGTAAGATTTTTTTAAACTAAAACAGCTTTCCCCCCCACCCCGAGACCTTTTTGCTAAATAGTAAGGACAACTTAGTTCAAAAGTTCATTAGGTTATTCTAATCCACATACCCTAATTTCAATTTCTTTTCTTAAAAAAAAAATACATTTTATATATATATATATATATATATATATATATATATATATATATATCATGTGCATGAATGGAAAGGTTGATGTAAAGTGCACACACATTTAGTCAGATTTAATCTTTGGTTCATGGCACATTACAGCATCAGTCAGCACAAGGGCCTTCTTTATGTTGTTTTTAGATAGATTTTCATTTATTTTCTCTTTTTTTATCTTTCATACTGAGGAAGAGAAAAGTAGCCCGTAATTTCTATCTAGGATTTGCTCTTTTCCTGTTGAATCTGAATTATTTTGTGTTTTAGGCAAGGTCACTCCATAACTTTGATAGATCAGGACAAAAACAAGACTACACTAGAATCATTTCTGAACACAAACGAAAACATTAATGTCACCTAAACTACAAAACGAAACAAAGCATTTTTTAATTCTATTTATTAAGATAACCAATAAAAGAATTTCTCCTGCTTCCTTGCATCATCCAACTCAAAAGTAAGCACTCTTCAAAATCACCTAAAAAGTATCCAAATGCTATAAATTCATCCAACATCTTACTATAAAAACCCCAGTGGTTCCCTATAATATGTGCTCTTTCTCATTGCAAAGCAATAAGCCTAAACTATTTAAGAACAGGTATGTTTCATAGTAGTCTTGGCTAGAAGGCATTGACAATAACATTGTCTTCACATTTGTACCAACCTATAGTCACCAATTATATGCATATACTACAATTTTGTTATTCAGTTATCTATAGGTAGGGTGCTTCTACCTCTACTACCACAATTACTACTAAAATGAGAACTCTGATCAATTTGTCTTAAGGGCCTCTAATAGAGATCTAAGCAGCTTCATCTTCAGGAGTGCTATGGCAAGACTAAAAGATAAAATATTATACACCTAAAATTAATATAATGAAATATGTAGTTATATCTCAGTAAAAGAATAGCAGTCATAAACTGATTTTCCTGTACTAAATAGACAACCAAATTAATGAAAAGTTGTTGAAAGGAAAGGAATTACAGTTTCTTACAAATGGAGTTTCAAAATTGCCTTTTTACTTTATGGTCACAAAGAAATTCATAATTTATACATAATTATATTCATTGAAACTTCCACTATGGTTTCTATAATTTGTTACTTATAGAGCACTATATCAACAATATCCAATTTTTTTTCAAAAACACATACTTAAACTTGCACAATATTACACATCAATTATGTCTCAATAAAACCAGAGGTTGTGGGGTGGTGGTGGTGGTGGTGAAATATCAACTTTCACCAAGATAGACTATCATCAAGGGAGTGGGCATAAACCATATGTCAATATTTTAAATGTTTGAATCAAATTTTTTCTATGACCACTAAGATGTCAAATAAAAGAACAATAGCAGATGATATCTAAAAAATCTCCCAATATTTTAAAATTAAACTGCATAAATTTCAATAATCTATAGATAAAAAAATAAAAATGAAAATTATAAAATATTTTAATTCACTGAAAATAAAAAAACATGTCAAATGAGAGGGGTGTATTTATATTGCTGTATAAATGAAAATGTGCAGAATAAAATGCATACATTAGGTAAAAAAAAATTTCAAATTAATGATCTACCTTATGAAGCTCAGAAAACTATCAACAAAATAGTATAGATAGAGGTGGAAATTATTGAAATATTAAGAGGATTATACTTTTTTTTAATTAAAATAAATCTGTTCATTAAAAAATAATGCAATTCATATGCCTCTAGATCTGTTATGGGAAAAAATCAGAAGGATGACCATACAAATTCATTCTCATGGATGCCTACACAGAGACATACTACATCAAATACAATGAATAACCAAGGAAAAAGGCAGCTCAAAAGAAAATTTTAAATGTCCAGAAAATAAACTTAAGAACATGAAAAGAAATGATTTAAATGAAATATGCGACTTAAATAACAGAGAATTGATGACTGAAGTTCTGAAAAACTCAAGATGCAAGAAAACTCAGGCAGTTTAATAAACTCAGAAATAAAACCAATAAATAGAATGAGTACTTTACCAAATGGATTGAAAATTTTAAAAGAATTCAACAGAAAATTTGGAGTCTAATAATTCAATAGAAGAAGACTGAAAGAATGAATGAATAAATAAATAAATAATGGAATAGTGAGTCTAGAAAATAGAGAAGACCAAATGGAGAAAAGAATTAGTGATATCAAAGATAGAAATTTGAAAATGACAGATAAAAAATGAGAGGAACTTGAGTTAAAAATAATGAAATAATTCTACAAGGACTATCTAACTTCAACATAAAGAGCAATATAAGAATAATGGCTATACCAGAATAGGAAGAGCAAGAGAAGGAGGAGAAGGGCACAAAGAGCCTATTCAAACAAATAGTCATCCAGAACTTCCTAAATGTGTGGAAAGAATGAGATCCTCGTGTCCAAGAAAACAGACCACCTAATTATTTCAATCTTGACAGACCTTCTCCAAAGCACATTATATTGAAGCTGGCAAAAATTAATCACAGCAGAAACCAGGATGGTTCAGTGGGTTAAGAGCTCACTTTCCAGCCCCGGGGACTGAGGATCGAATCCTGGCCCCAGTCCGTGTGGACCCATATGCTGAACTGAGGTATGCTTCCCATGTGGGAGGCCCCCAATTTTGTTCTTGCCCCCCAGGTCAGCCCCTGGCTTGAGGGGGTGTGCCTCCCATATGGGAAGCCCCCAGCCCAGTTCCCGCCCTGCCCAGCCCCTGACCACCTATGTGGAACAAAACCATGTCGAAAACTGATGTACAACTATGGAGACTGCTCTGGGCCTTCCCCATCTCTCTGTCTCTCTCTGTCTCTGTCTCTCTCTATCAGTCAAAAACAATAAAATAAATCTTAAAAAAAAACAATCACAAAGAAAGAATTCGCAAGGCAGCCAGTAAAAGAAGATGGTAACCTACAAAGGAAAGCCCATTAGATTATCATCAGAATTTTCAGCAGAATGTCTACAAGCCAGGAGAGAGTGAAATCAAATATTCAAATTATTGAAAGAGAGAAATTACCAACCAATAATTATATATCCAGCAAAGGCATCCTTTTATATAAAGGAAGACTAAAGATATTTTCATTTATACAGAAGCTGAGAGAATTTTCTACCACTAGGCTTGCGTTATAGGAAATACTAAAGGAGGTTATTCTACCTAAAATGAAAAGACAAAAATATACAAAACTATGAATACGATTACTAACAGACTGACAGAAACAGGAGATGGCAACCCCTACACAGAATACAGCACTATACACTGGAATATAACTTTAAGGGTAAAGGAAATAAAAACCAAGAGAAAGAGGAAGAAAATAATTTGTTACTGAAACTCAGAAATGAACTCACAGCAAAAATGGTGATAATCTGTGACCAACAAAAACATAAAGGGGGGAGAGGAGTGGGTGGGAGAGTAAAGGCCTGAATTTGCAAAGCGGAATGGAGATAAGATGCATGATGACAAGAATGGACTACTATATATTTGAAACTTTCTTTTACAGAAACTAATGGTAACAATAATAAAAAAAAAAGTCCAGAACTTAGACACATAACATAAAAAAAAAGAAAGAAAAATTTAGAATATCAAAAAACTAAAATAACAAACAGAAAAACAAAGGCAAAGGAACAATAGAGACACTGAGCTACAAGAACACAAAAAATAAAATGGTTATAGGAAATTCTCATATATCAGTAATGAACATAAAATTAAATGGACAGAATTCACCAATAAAAAGGCACAGAGTAGTAGATTGGATCAAAAAAACAAATCTTAATCATATGCTGCCTTCAAGAGACACATCTCAGCTGCAATAATAAATAATAGACTAAAAGTGAAAGAGTGGAAAAATACTCCAAGCAAATAACATTCAAAGAGAAGTGGGTATAGCTGTACTATATCTAATGAAACAGATTTCAGGCTAAAAAAAGTAACAAGAGACAAAAATGGACTATACATAATGATAAAGGGAAAAATACAACAAAAATATATAACACCAATATACAAGATCTGACAATTAAGTTTATAAACTCATCCTAGAAAAGGTGCTGCATACCTCATTGCTGAATATCACTACATTCATCATTGAAGTATTCCTCTTGGAGTACTATGTACCAACACCAGCGCCTAGTCCACCCTTCAAAGCAATTTTGGAAATTATTCTGGAATGGTCATCAGAACTATCACTGTATTATCCTTGATGTAATCAAAATGTCTTCCTTTTAATATTTCCTTTATCATCAGGTAAAGAAAAGGTTCATCAGAACCAAGTCAGATCAGGTGAGTAGAGAGGGTATTCCAATAAAGTTATTCATTTACTAGCTAAGAACTCCCTCACAGCTAGTGCCATATGAGCTGGGCCGCTGTCATAATATAAAAACCATGAGTTGTTGGGGGAAAGTTTAAGTCTTTCTCATCTAACTTATTCACACATCCTTTTCAGTACATCTAATTAGTCAACTTGGTTGACTGTCCAGTTGGTATAAATTCATAATGGTTCCTCTGATATGAAAAATGGTTAGCAACATTGTTTTGACTCTTGATTTGTATTGATGAGACATTTTTGGTTATGGAGAATTGGCTGACTTTCATTGTGTACTTGGATGTTTTGTTTCAGGGTGGTTTTGATACAGCCATATTTCATCACCAGAGATAACATGGCCCATACATCATCTTGCTTCTCCAAAAGGTCTTGGAAAACTTCAACTCTCCTTTGCTTTTGTTCATTAGTGAGCTCCTCTGGGACTATTTTTGCACACACCTTTCTCATGTCAAGATATTCAGTTAAGATTTTTCATACTGTTTCTCTATTGATGTTTAGTTGGTCTACTATGCTTCTCACAGAAAGCCAATGATTTTGATGCACAATTTGATAAATTTTTGCAATGTTTTCATCAGTTCTGCTCATTAGTGGTCATCCTAACCTTTCTTCATCTTAGGTGCTTTCTCTTCCCTCAGAAAAATATTTAATCCTTTTGTACTCTGCTGTTTTATTCAAGGCATTATCTCCAAAAACGTGGACTAACATGTCCCTGATTTCACTACCATTCTTGCCAAGTTTAACAGCAAAATTAATATTTGTTTATTGTTCTAATTCAAGCTCCAACATTCTCACAATGGCACACAAAACTCACAACAGTAATAATCAACACTACTCAGCAAGATAATGCCACATATTGTCACAAACACAGCTGTGATACACTGATATACCAAGGTCATGAAACCTTACTGAGTTGTACGTACAGTGTTGCCAACATAAGCCCATGGTGACAAGTTTAGGAACTTAATTGTCAGACCTTGTATATGCTCCTAATCAGAGAACACCAAGCTATATAGAACAACTACTAATTGAACTAAAGGGAGAAACTGACAAAACCACAATTATATTGGGGGACCTAAATACCCATTGACAGCTATGGATAGATCATCTAAATGGATATCAATAAGAAAATATCAACCTTAAACAACACATCACACCCAAAGAACATAATTGCCATTTATATGGCCTTTCATTCTAGAACACTGGACACTGTACATGGAATATCCTCAAGGATCGACCACATGTTGGGACACAAGGTAGCCTCAGCAAATGTAAGGAGACTCAAATTATCTTAAGCATATTTTCCAACCATAATGATTTGAAATTGGAGATCAAGAGCAAAAAGAAAGTGGGGAAAAAAAACAAATACATGGAATTTAAACAATATGCTACTAAATGAAAACTGGGTCAACGAAAAAAATAAAAGGAGAGATGAAAATAATGCATAAAGACAAACGAGAGTAAAAATACATCATATTAAAATCATTGGGATTACTTCCTAATTTTACGAGGCCAACATTACCATGATACCAAAACCTGGTAGGGACAACCCAAAAAAAGTAAAACTACAAACCAATATCTCTGAGGAATACAGATGCAAAAATCCTAAACCAAATACTAGTAAATCAAGTACATTAAGAAGATTACGCATCACAATCAAGTAGGATTCATTCCAGGGGCACAAAAATAAATAAACATATGCAAATCAATCAATGTCATAAACCACATAAAATAATGAAAATTATGTGATCATATTAATAGATACAAAAAAAGCATTTGACAAGAAACATTTATTTATCATTAAAACACTGAATAAAATGGGTAAAGAAAGGAAGTACCTCAATGTAACATATGTCATATACGACAAACTTTCAGCTAACATCTTTAATGGTAAAAAACTGAAAGCTTTTTCTCTACAATCAGGAACAAGATGCGGATGCCCACTCTCACCACTGTTATTCAACATACTATTGAAAAATCTTAGCCCGAGCAATCAGGAAAGAGAAATAAATGAAAGGTCTACAAACTGGGAATAAAGAAATCAAACTGTCACTTTTTACAGATGGTGTGATTCTTTACATAGAAAACACCATTTGACTCTACCAAAACGATTAGAAACAATAAATAAATACATTAAATGTACAAAACAAATACAATGTACAAAACTACATTGAATTCTTATATACTAAAAATTTCAAAATAAGAAATTAAAAAAATATTTCTTTAACAATTGCGGCAAAAAGAATAAAGTACCTAGGAATAAACTTAATAAAGGATATGAAGGACCAATGTATCCACTGAAAACTATATGCCATTATTTAAAAAAAATAAAAAAAAATTGAAGGAGACACAAATGCATGGAAAGATATTTTGTGTTTCTGGATTAAAAGAGTGAACATACTTACAATGGCTATATTACCCAAAGCAATATAGGTTTAATGCAATCTCCATCAAAATTCCAATAGCACTTATTCAAAAAATAGAACAAAAAATTATCAGATTTGTATAGAATCACAAAAGACCCTGAATAGTCAAAGCAATTGGGGCGGGGGGGGGGGGGCGGCATTGTTAGAGGTATCACACTCCCTGATTTCAATTTATATAATACTACAAAGTGACAATAATCAACACAGCATTATATTGGCAAAATTAGATAAACAAACAAATGGAATAAAATTGAGAACCCAGAAATAAACCCATACATACATTGGCAGATAATTTTTGACAAAGGAGCCAAAAACATGCAATAAAGTAAAGCAAAAACAATAAAAAAATCCTCTGCAATGAATGTTGCTGGATAAGTTGGAAAACCACATGCAAAGGAATAAAACTAGACCTCTGTCTGTCACCATATATCAAAATTAACTCAAAATGGATCACATACGGTACATATAAGACCTAAAATAAGTAATTGCATAGAAGAAAGCTTAGGTACTAAACTTATGGACATGGGGTTCAGAGAGGTTTTATGAATTTGACTCGAAAGCAAGGGAAGTAAAAGTAAAAATAAATGAATGGGATTATATCAAAATATATATATCAAAATATAAATCTTCTGAACAGCAAAAGTGACTATCAACAGTACACAAAGAGGCAATGAAATGAATGGGAAGATATTTGCAAATAACACCATCAATAAAGGGCAAATATGCAAAATATATAAAGAGCTCATATGATTCAACAACATAAAAATAAGTAAGTCAATTAAAAAATAAGCAGAGGACCTGAACAAACACTTCTCCCAAGAAGACAAACACCCAACAGATACATTAAAAAATGCTCAACTTCACTAACTATTAAGGAGATACAAATCAAAACCACAATGAGATACCACATCACACCTGTTAAAATGGCTACTATCAACAAGACAAATAATAACTAGTGTTGGAGAAGTTGTGGAGAAAAAGGAACCCTCATACACTGCTGATGGGAACATAAATTGTTACAGCCACTATGAAAAACAGTATGATGTTTCCTCAAAAAATTAAGATTAAAATTACCATATTATGCAGAAATCCCTTTTCTGGGTATCTACTCAAAATTCCTGAAAACATTACCCTTAAAGATATATGTATCCCCATTTTTATTGCACCATTATTTATAGTGGCCAACACATGGAAACAACCAAAGCATCCTTTGATAAGTGATTGGATAAAGAAGATGTGGTACTGATATAAACAGTGGGATACAATTCGGCCTTTAATACAAATGATATACTGCAATTTGCAACAACATGGATACATTTGAAGATTATTATGCCAAGTAAAGTAAGTCAGACAGAAAAAGTTGAGAACCATATGATTTCACTCAGATATGGGATATAAAACTGATAGCACCAAATGAACGTGACAAACACACAAAAATCATAGACACAGAAAACAATTTAGTGGTTACCAGAGGGTATGAGGGAAGGGAGGATGGTAGAAGAGCATAAAGGGGGTCTAATATATGGTGATGGAAAGAGAACTGACTCTGGGTGGTGAGTACACAATGCAATACATAGATGATATATTATAGAATTGTATACTTGAACCTATACAGCTACCCTAAGCAATATCGTCCCAATAACTTTAATGAAAATTTCAAAGTCACTAATATAATGGAAAGAAAAATTGAGTACTGTTTTTAATCCTAAAGATGGGTAATATTATGAACAATTTTATGCCAAAATAGTCAACAATATAGATAAAATTGGTATATAACTTGAAAAACACAAGTTACAGAACAGCAGGGGAAGATATAGAAAATCTGGATAATCCAATATAAATAATAACATCAAATATATTGAAATTTAATTTAAAGCCTTCTTACCTTAGTATTTTATTCAAGAGGGTTTTGAGATGAATTCTTTGACACCTTTAAGGAAGAAATAATGTCAATGTTAACACAAAAACAGTTTCAGGAAAAGAGAGAAACAGGTAATACCCTTAAACTCAATATATAACCACTATTATCTTAGTATGAAAATATGAAAAAAGATTACCAAAGAAGAAAACTATAGTCTGCTGTACCTCATGAACACAGCCATACACACAAAGCAAACAAAAACCTTAACAAAGTATTAGTAAATATGTATGTAAATTATACCACAATAAAGGTGATTAAAATATTAATACACTATTTCTAGCATATATATAAATGATGTTATAACTAAGAGGAATTTATCCTAGGAATATAAGATTGTTTGACTATATGACAATAAGTCATTGTATTAAGAACAAAAAGTAGCATACTATCTCAATAGATGCAGAAGAGATAAAATTTAAACTGAGAAGAAAAGGGATTCTTTTTAACCTAATATGGGCAGTGTGAAAATATATATATACCTAATATCAGATTGAATAATAAGACTGGCACTTTCCCTCAGGAATAAAAGCAATGACATCTGATCTCATTGTTTCTGCTTAACATTTTATTGGAAGCCTTAACCATTGCAATGGGCAAAAAGGAAAAGTCACAAAAATACACTGAAGAATATATAAAAGTGTCTCTTCACAGAGGTTATACCAGTAGAAAATCCTAAGGAAGACACAAATATACACTGGAAGTAATAAATTTGAAAACGGTATAGATTGCCAAATGAAAATATAAAAATCAATCTTATTTCAATATAATAGCAACAATACAATCCTTGAAGAACATATAAATGGCATTTAAAAATGAAGTGTTTAATAATGATATCAAAAAATATAGAAAATGCACATTAAAGACTATAAAACAAAAACATTTTTACATAATATATAAGAAACACATCACTAAAAAATACTTACTTAAGAATGTAACAACCAAATAAAAATGGGGCAAAAATTGGAAAGGCACCTCACAAAAGGAAGATTAAAATGGCTATTAAGTACAAGAGAAGATGTTCAGCAGCCTTATTTATCAGTGAAATCTACATCAAACTACAATGAGAACCTCCTAGACACCAACTAAAATAGAAAAATAACTTTTTTTTTTAAAGTACAGATAATACCAAGTATCAAAAAGGATGTGATGTAATGGGAGCTCTAATGTGGTTTGCAATCCTACAATTACTTTGGGAAACAGTTTGGCAGTTTCTTATAATGTGGTTTATACATTTAAGATATGATACAACTGCTACATTTATAAGTATTCAACCAAGAAAAATGAAACATACAAAAAGAACCCTGTATAAGAATGACTGTAGGGGAAAGCCGGGACGGCTCAGCGGGTTGAGCGCTCGCTTTGAGGCCACGAGGACCGAGGATCGAATCCCGGCTCCGGCCCAGGCAGGACCCACATGCTGAACTGGGGAGTTCCCACAGTTCGGTTCTCTAGCTGTCTCTGTCTCTGTCTCTCTTTCTATCTGTCAAGAGTAAAATAGAAATAAATATGCACTGAAGA
>PVKE010046524.1:0-12363 GCA_004027555.1 Craseonycteris thonglongyai | reverse complement strand
CAGGGGAAGCCGGGATGGCTCTGCGGGTTAAGCACTCACTTTGCATCTCCAGGGACCAAGGATGAAATACTGGTCTGGCCCAGGACAGGACAATATGGACCCATATGCTGAACTAAGATGTGCTTCCCATGTGGGAGGTCCCCAGCCCAATTACTGCCCTGCATGGCTCCCACCCACCTGTGTGGAACAAAACCAGGTCGAAAACTGATTGCTACAACTATGGAGATTGCTCTGGACCATCCCCCTTCTCTGTGTCTCTCTCTGTCCCTGTCTCTCTCTGTCTCTGTCAGAAACAATCAAATAAACCTTTAAAAAACAAGCTGTATTCCAAGAATAAAGATTTGAAAACATTATGAAATATTATATTTTTAAGTGTTAGCTAAATTTAGAGTTTTCAAGTTCTAATTTTTTTCCACATCCATATTTTCTCAGCATACACCTTTAAATAAAAACTAGAAAAATAAAGTTCATTAAATTTGGACAATATTGAAAAGCAACTGACAGTTGAAGTGTAGGTAGATGTGGGAAACATCAAGAAAGGAAAGTTTGATAAGGAGTCCCTTCCCCTGAATTTCACAGACAGCTTTAAATGAAAAACAAGATAAATAATGTAATAAAGATCTATAGAGAATATTTTCTTTCCAGTGAATGATATCTACCCTTTCCTAAAATAGCATTTGTTACAAAAATATGTACGTATTTTTAAAAAGTCTGATATGTACATATATATCAGATATAGATATACAGATATATTACTCTTGTAATATGAATTTCAAAACATTTATAAATCTGTTCATGTTGAAAGGGAGGAAAATTTAAAGTTTGATAATATTACTAAACAAAATTTTTAGAATATATTGATTCATTAAATTATTTCACCAAAATATTTTGTTTTTATTGTTGCACTTTAAATTTTAATCACAGTAATTTCTGTAGATGTATCATCAATTTAAGATGTATCATTATTATCCAATCCAGAATTTTTAAAAACAGGACTGACTAAAAGAAATGTTCTTTAACAGTTGTCATTAGGACATATTGAAAAAATTATTTTTATAGAGCAGACCAATAAAGGAAACTATATTCTAATATTGTAATTTAAAGCTATATCATTCATTTAAAATAACTGGCATAAGTACATTTACATATTGTTTTATTTTTCAAGTAATGTGTTTTCATTAATGATAGATTTTTTTTAATATTCTAAGGGTATACTGGACTCTTGTTTCCCTGGGCACAACTTATGTTTTTTAAAACTACTTATAGCCCATTTAAAGCTGAGATACTTAAAGCATCCAAAACAAAAAATTTTAATCCAAAGTTTCTCAAAAGAGACAACAACCACGAAGAATTACCCTCTCAAGCTAACTCTCTATAGATTAACAGTTCATTAGTAAAAGACACAGCACATTTAATCATTTTTGTGTAATCATTTCCATAAAATGAATGATTATTTCACATTCAGTGAGTCTCCCTGTCAGTTCATTCAACAGACACAACCAAACAATAAAGACCCTAAGGTTTGTAAAATGAGCAATAACAATTTATACTTAACATGGTTTCTACATGTCAGGTATTGTCTTATTGAACCCCCTATTCTGCACACAGCGGCCAGAGTGATCCTAATACAGCCCCAGTGGGATCCTAACTCTACATTGCTCTGCTCAGAGCCGAACGACCACCTCCCACCTCACTGCGGCCTACAAGGCCCTACACCATCTGTATACAGAATTTCTCCTTTACCTCCTTCCCTTCTGCTTTCACTTGGGTCACAGTGGCCTCCTGAACATTCTCCCACCATGCCAGTCACCATCTGCCTTAGGTTTTACAGTCACTGTCCCCTTTACTTAGAAACACTCAAACCAGGTATCTGCATGGGTCATCCCCTCACTTCCTTCAAATCTTTATTCCTAAAGCACCTTCTTAGGAACACCCTCCCTGTCTGCCTTATCTAAGTTTGCATAATTCCCCTGCCTGCCTCATTTTTCTCCTTAGCATTTGTTTTTGTTTTGCAGGGGGGGGGGGGGGGGGGCTTTTTTTTGCTACCATAAACTGTTTTTCTTGTTTATTTTCTGTCTCCCCACTAAAACACAAGTTTCATGAGGGTAAGGATTTGTCTGTTGTCTTCACTGTCATGGCCCCAGTGCCTAGAAAAGTAAATGACATATAATAGGCACTCAACAAATGTTTGTTGAATTGATAAAAGAAGGAATTAAGCTTCATCACTTATTTCTGAAGCAAACAAAGAATAACAGGCTTATGTAACCTTGGAGAAATTTAAAGTATGGAAGCATTAATAACAACAGGTTTGACAGAAATCTCCTGCTTTAGCTATTATTCTCTACCAAAGTGAGAATGAGGTGGGAAAGCACCGTCTCCTTTCTGTCTCTCAGTTCCTGCTCCATTTTAGGTACTTGATAAATATTACTAGTATACTCTTTGGCCCCGTTTTTTCAATCTTCTGGCTTTGTGGCAGAGCTACATTTCTGCTCTTTATTAATCCATAACATTTTAGCATCCAATCATTCTCAAAACTTGATTTGTATTCTCTGGTTTGACAAAATCTAGACTGGAATCTTTTTGGACATAAATAATATGAAATTGGAGAGCACAAGAACTGTAATTGTGAGCATAAATCAGAACACCGAGCAGCCTCATTCTTGTGGCACGTAAGTCATGGCAGTGGCCCAGCGTAACAATTCTCTTTGAGGACGCTCTGAATGCAGAAGGCTGGCTGTGGCAACCGTCCTCCATCCATTCTCCAGTCTCGTTGAGTACCATCACACCCCATCCAAGCCCATGTGACCCTGCTCTTGCTTCTGCTTTGTGCCCACACTGTGGCTTGCTCACCTTCGTAGCCACCTGTTCAGGCTCAGCCGCGTTCTGTGACTAGTGATTACCACGACTAGAGACGTCCAGTCACTAGCTTGCCAATGATGATGGAAAGTTTGGGGCTACCAAGGAGTGGACTCTTAACAAGTATGCATTAAATACTCTTTAAAGAGTGTCCAGGATGGTGTGCTGCCAGTGTTGTCACCCAACTGGTTGAGCATGGCACAGTGGAAAGTTCACAGGCTTTGGGACTGGACAGACCTGGGTTCAAATTCCCACTCTGACTTTTTAAAAAATAGTTCACACTTTCTAAATACTAAGCGAAGCACTTCACATATATAAATAATTTGACATTCACAGTGATATGGCATGAGTATTATTATTCCCATGTTTACAGATGAGGAAATTGAGATGTATTAATGTGTCCCAAGCCACATGGCTAATAAATGGAAAAGCAAGAATTTGATCTCTAATTTTTCAAATGCACATTCTTACCCACTATTTTATCCTAACTTTGTGAATTTGAGAAAGGAAATTAACTTTATTAGCTCTTGAGCATTTAAATAGAGAAAACATAACCAAGAACATAGTGATTACTGGAAAAACCTTTTAAATGTAATGCTATTTGAAGAATTGGGGTTAATGATTCTGTGTTTATATATTATTTTACATGTTTAAGAAAGAATTATTATTTTTGGATATATGTACAAAAATACTTATAGGTGGAACAATATTATGTTTGAATTTGCTTTAAAATAATCCAATGTGCTAGAGTGGGAATATAGATGACAAGCTTATCATGATAATTATTGAAGTTAAGTGATGAGTACACTGTGAATTATTCTATTCATTCTAGTTTACTTTTGTTATGTTTGGAAATAACAAGTGTTTTTAAGATATCCCTTAAAATAATGTAAAAAAGTGTGTTTGTGTGTGTGTGTGGAAAAAGAGAGAGACTTATTTTTCTAGAGTCTCCATTAATGGGAAATAAACCATTCTGCTTTTTATGAATGGAACTGATCTTTAGATATATGGTCTCCTCTATGAAATGTTGCAATGTAAGACAATGATTTATCTGGAGCCACATTTAAGAAGTAAAACTCAGGCAATACCATTAGTTTTGCTGAAATTGACCTCAAAACCACAACTGTGTCCTCCAGAGCGCATCCCAGATTTATTGGTGACTAAATGAAAAAAGTCAGTGTTTTCTGCTTTGTACACAAAGCATTGAGATTTGATCAACTTTAATAAGCAAAAAATTAGACTTTTCTGACCAATAATTTGTTTTAGAAGGATCAAATACTTAGGATATTTTCCCTCAAAACATCTTTGGGAATACTGAATTAGAAAAATATCAAATACTAGATGAATAATGCCAATAAAAGAATAAGTTGAATCCACGCTCTTCATGTCTTCTTATAAAAACTTAAAAGCACATAATATGGATTCTGTATTGTCAGATATTTCCTACAAGGACTTAAGTAATATTAGAGACCTAAAATTACAAGAAGGCTTACTTGGTGAATTCACTAGGGATGTTACCTATGTTCAATTTTAATATGAAAATATAGGCAGTAATTTGGTGATAGCATGATAAAACACCTGTTTTGAGGAAATGAAAAGAAAAAACAAACTATAAAGTTATATATAGTAAAGTGGACACCGGGTCAAAATTTAAGATCTGTCAGCCCACCAAATATGTTATCTGTTGGGGAAATATTTACTGTACTTTGTTATATTCACCAGCAAGGAAAATCTCTTCAGCAAAACATTATTAGTGGTCAAGTTTTCAATATTCTAAATTTTTCACTTGTTCAAAAATCAATTTATTGTTTTACTAGAAATGACCCATTCAACAACAACAAAAAGAGAGAGAGGATTGAATTGCCCTCAATTAAGTAAATATTGAGGACTCTTTGAGTAGATAACCATAGAGTTACAATATCCACTTTAGGTCTAGAGGCAAGAATGGACGCATCCAGTCTAGTCCCTTCAATGTTTTTGGTAAATGACAGAGAGTACAATGTTCATTCTCTTCAATCAAAATCATTTGAAAGAGATGAAACACATTCTTAAAAATAAATTTAGATCTCAGGAAACAAAAAATATTATGGTATTGCAATTAAAAGTAACATGAGAGAAGAAAAAGCTCATAATCTTGAATAGCTATACTGTATTACTTATTCTTTACTCTCACCCCCCAATAATAACCATCAACTAAATCAGAAAAAGGAAACTATAGTACAACAGAAAGTGCTGATTTACAGATAGAAGCCCCAATTATCAATCTCAGTTTAGTCTCACAGCTGTGTAAATCAGTTAGCCACTCTGAGCCTCATTTTCCTCATCTACAAAACGATGATAATGATACCTCAAAATTGGAGATATTAAGACTAAATTAAACATACAATTAAAGACCTAAATAAAACAAAAGAAAATCTATAATATTATTCACTTATAATTTCAGTGAAAAACAATATCAAAATGTGAGGTAAAGACATGCATGTTTTATTTACAGTAAGCATATTTTATTTTGCAATGGGATCATGTGCTATTTCAAATGCAGGCATAGAAGAAATGTTGTATGAGAAGTAGTGATATTCTGAAGAACCTTCATCACATGACTTAAAAGTTATTTCATTGGGCAAAAATTGTTTTAATATTTTCTTCTGCATTTCTACCAAATCAAACTTCAATTTTTATCTGGAGGTCTTTGTGCACTGATCATATTTTCTTTGCTCAATAAACCAAATAGCAGTCAAATTTTCATGCTCCAAGAGTTATATAGATTCAGTTTTTAAAATTATACTCAAAGAAAGCATATTTTATATTTCTATTATAAAAGCATATTTTATATTTCTATTATAGCACTAATTTTTATTTTACTAATAATATTCTTCAAGACAAAAATTAAAGTCAATTCCATGTTTTCTTCTCTATCACATTTTTTTCCTGTTGTCAATAATTTAGTCTCAGAAGAAAGAATAATAATTGGGACTAGATAAGAAAAAGAAACAGAGAAAAGCAGAGAAAAACAATTATAGTACATAAGTATGAAACATAAAAAGAATGTAAATGATAGCATAAAATTAAAATAAGCAAAAATAAGTGATTTTTAACATGACTAATTTTGATTATTGAGCAAAAATCCTGTTTTAAGTTAGAATTTAAGTACCTATTCTTTCGGTTTCACTAGTATAATACAAAAATCTAATAAAAGTAAATTATAAACATTTACACACAAAAAAACTTACTATTAACAAGAAATTTGGGACTTTAATCATTAGTATTTTAGTTACTTTTTATTTTTTATTTCTACACTATATCTAATATTTTTCTAGTACAGTTTCTCTCAAAACACAATTTAATAAACACATGTGTAAATTTGCACACAGATGCTTTAAATGTGAAATACATCTCCACTATGTATTTAAATCACTTTTCTATCCGCCCATTTGAGTGACAGAATAAGACAATGAATCTTGATAGTCTAGATGAAAATTGAAGAACAACATATTATTGACGTCTTCATTCAATACACTCCACTCCACCTCCCTCCCCCCAAAAAAATGTTTCAAGAAATGTGTTTGGCGGACTTGATGTTGTTCTTGTAGATCACAATGCTTCAGAAGCATGACTTCTCTGAGGAAACACTAGATCTTGTAACAGAAATATCTTTAAATCTTTGAGATAGTCAGTCCACAGGGAAAGGTTTAAGAAAGGATCAAAGCCTGTCCTTTCAGCTTGAATTATTCCATTACAGCTGAATGTGACATAATTACAAAAGATGTTGGATGTGGAATCTCATCAGGATTATCTGACACTCATCTTTGTTGAAAAAGTCTCCCCAGCTGTTGCTCTGATCACCCAAATGTGACAGGAGTACAGAGTACAAAAGTACTTGTAAGTGACCACTGCTTGGAGTGAGCTTAGCGTCTTCAGGCCATTTTGTGACTTTCCACAAATATCAAGAATATGAAAGAAAACAGAAAACGTGGTTCCAAGGATAGTTTCATTTTTATCTGTAAAGCAGCTTAGAAAACATAAAAAGCACCAGCATCATCAAGGGGCTTATCTTTTGGCACATTTGTATTTGATGCAGCCAAACTCATTTAGGCTTACACATTTCAATCAGAAACGATTGTTTGCACTCCTATGCAAGTCTGCGTATGTTCTTATTTGTTTATACAATTTTATCTTAATTTATCTCTCCACTGTCTTGATGCCTGTTAATGGCTTTGCTGGTAGAAATTCTTATTATTGGGGATGACTCAGAAAGAACATTATGACCCCGAAAATGAAATAAGCTGAATAAATATTTAATTTCCTACTATGTTTCACTGGTCATCGGTAAATCACATTTAAAACTTTAAAAGGTATGTTTTTTTACAAGCATTTGTCCAAATTTCTTTTTTAAACATCACTTTGGAAGTTCAATTGTAAAATAGAACATCAAACATAAAATGTTGAATAATTACTCATTCCAAAGGATTTGGGAGAAGCCAAAAAAAAAAAAAATACTTTTCTTTCCTTCCTTGTCATGGATTACATTTTCTTCATACATTATTAATGAAGTTAAACTACTAGTAACATGCCAAATGTGCTGCTGAGGAGATTTGTGCCTAATCCAGCACAAAACAGGCCCAGTCACATAATGATAGAAAAAAGAACAAATGTCAACAGTTTCACACTGGGACTAGATTAAGTAGACCGTACTTACTGATTTCTTACACAGGGATTATCTCACTTTTAGTGCTATGAGAAGGAAGGCCACACTTCTCTTATATTAACACAGAATTGCACCTGAGGAAAAAAAAAATGGAGAGATGTTTCGTCCGCCGCTCTCACTCAGCCCCTTGGTCATGAAACCTTGATTTATTAAATATCACAGACTTAAGCCATTGTTTGGATAATGGGCTACATAAAAATGTCTAATGGTGATATATAAGTATTAATATCTTAGAGATCAAATATAATATTGCTTCTCATTGAACTCTGATTAGATTATGCTTAAAATAACTGGTGTTTATTGTTTACCCTTCTACTTGCTAGGTTCTAAAAGCTCCATGGCTTAGATCATGGCTAGATTCCTGACAGGCAATATTAATGCTGGAAGAGTTTAAGGATTTTTTTGCCCCTTTAATCTCTGAAGGTTGAGGCTTGCAGCCCTTACGTAAGCAAGGTCCCATTGACTTCAGTGAGAGTTTAGGAGTTGCATAAATATCACAGTAGCTGGCAACCACGGTTCATTATTAGTCTTGCTCAAAGGGTACAAATTTACTGAAATTGTGGTTTTCAGACCTTTGATTATTCATGTAGATAGGAATATGTCTATTAATCACATTGGAGTGTGTAGTATTAAATTAGGTTATATGAAAAATTAAATAAATTTATTTATTTACACTTCAATATACAGATATTACTGTGACCTCAAAAATTACAACTGCCATCCAGTGCAACCATTGATCCCATTATCCCAATGACAACAAAATCTTCTAATGTTTCTGTATCAAATGATTTCCCAAATGTACTTTTTAAAAGCTTTGATTCTTAAAAAGTTTTTAGGAAACTTTATCGTGAGAAGAAATTTATCTTGAGGAATTTTATCTTAAGAGGTATATCCATTTGGCTCATAAATTATTAATTTACTTTTGCTCTTATTCCACCTATTTACTATAGTGACTAAGAAACCAATCCTTTGGTTAGTTGAGTGAGACATTTAATCCTTTAGAGATATTTGCTTATATTGCACCAAATAATGGTTTGTCAGCTTGTTTATATGCAATTCTGAAATAACTGTTTAAAAAATTCTGTCAATAAAAAGGGGATGAGTGAAAGAAACTTGAGAAATAGAAAGCAGAACAGGTTAGGCCACAGTGGCTTGATACCAAAATAACAGACACAATTTACTCCCCATCCCTAACGAGGAACAGCCAGAAAGAAAAGGACGGCTTTTTCACCTTCAAGGAAACCTGAGAGAGAAATATTTTTCCAGGTTAACAGTCTTTCCCACAAATTCTTTTCAGTTACTTTTCATTAAAATTGTCTCTAAGGGAAAGCCGGGATGGCTCAGCGGGTTGAGCGCTCGCTTTGAGGCCATGAGGACCGAGGATCGAATCCCGGCTCCGGCCCAGGCAGGACCCACGTGCTGAACTGGGGAGTTCCCACAGTTCGGTTCTCTAACTGTCTCTGTCTCTGTCTCTCTCTCTATCTGTCAAAAAGTAAAGTGGAGATAACTATGCACTGAAGACAAAAAGATAATTTCTCTCTATAAAATGTGAAAAGATTAAAAAAAAAAAAAAAATTGTCTCTAATGTGAATCTTCTTTGGAAATTCATAACTAACTACACCTCTGGGCAAGTACTCACTTGAAAAAAAAAGGTTTCACAAATTTTTGCTAAAAAACAAATAACTAACCTCTAGTACACCTTGAATCATACATTATATAGGAATAGAGACTGCATATCTGTTCAGAATCATAATCATATTCTCATTTTAAAGCATAAATATCATTTATCTTATTTATATCTAATAATGCAATCAATGGGACATTGTTGATTCTACCAATAATATTCTGTGTGACTTTCAGTATCAGGCAAGAAGAAAATAGAAAAACAGGTCACTTAAAGGGGTAAAACGCTGACTCTGGATGGTGAACACATAATGCATCACAGACAATGTATTATAGAATTGTGCACCCATAACCTATGTAATTTTTACTAACCAGTGTCACCTCAATAAATTTAACAATTTTAAAAAAAGAGGCAAATGGGTTTTCAGATCTGGTCAAAACCATATAGAGAATTTTCCTTTGCTGAATCTGCCCTTGCTACATCTCACAGACTTCTGTTCCTGAATAAAAATGGCCTCTGCTGCTCCTGTAGTCTGGTGCTTTGGAAATCCTAACCCTAACCTTCATGTTGAAACAGCCTTTTTGTGTAAGTTAAATATCCGTGGGAAACAAGAATAGCTGTTAGCAGCTAGTTACTGCACCCAGAAAATATTAGCCTGTTATTTTTTTTCAACAATTGTACTGACCCCTGAATTTTTATCATAATTATGTGACTAGCACCAGTACAATTAGCATAGTTTTAGTGACACTTACAGAGTGACAATGTTCTAATAGCTTACTGTGTCATTTTGCCTGACTATATCTAATAATACCGTTATTAATTGGCCCTCTTTCCTAAGAATTTTCCTACTACTGACTACAAGTTGGAAAACTGAGCCAAATATGCTTACCTCTGATATTTTTGCAATTCTCTTTTTAATTTTCCACCCCAAAATCTGAATGGTGTATTAACCATGCAAGTATACATACTCAAATTCCCTAGGAAATGAGTTTTTCCTTTGAGTGTTTCCATGAGTGTTGGATCAGATTAACTTAGCTGACTATAGCATTGTGCTATAGTCAATCAAAGTTGGTCTTCAATTCAATGCCTATGTAGTTTAATTAACTTTGATCTGATTTATTGCCAACATCCCAAACTAAATATATTGCCTGAGTAGCAAATAAGTATAGTTCATGGCAAAGAGGACCAAAAACAACATATAGATAATCAGCCATCAATCATTCTATTGAAAAACAATTTCCACATTTTATATGGAGAATTATGTATGGAACAAAATAAATATGTGCCATTATATGTGACATTGAGTTCACATATAATGTATGTGTGTGCTCTATTCAATATTTCATCATTTGTAAAGACTGAAGATAGACTCAGAGTCTCCAAGAGTAGTTCATGTATGAAGTGTTAATGCTCTGTGGGACTGAACAGTTCTTTTCACAAATAGACATCAATAAGAGTAAAGCTCAAATCATAAATATTAATAAAACAAAACTATATAGCAACAGATATACCTTGGTTACTATATTCCTTTATTATTCATAAGTGGACTTTACATCTTTTCTTTTACATAAGACAAAATTTTAATCTCAGCCTCACTACATGCTTCCCATAATATTCTTGATATCTTCAACTGCTGAATGGTTACAAAATATAAGTTCCTTTTATCCTTAGCCTAAGTAAAATATAATTAAATGATGTAAATATGGTGTTCAATTATGTTGGTAATTAAGGGTTACTTTAAAGATGGTATATAGTAGTTTCTTCCTAAAGTTGTAGTTATTAGACATGCTGATGATTCATAAGCATTTTTTTTTTACTTTTAAATTTATTGGGGTGACATTGGTTAGTAAAAATTATACAGGTTCCAGGTGTACAATTCTATAGTACCTCATCTATATGTGTTTACCACCCAGAGTCAGTACTCTTTCCATCACCATATATTTGCCTTCCCCTACCTCTTCTGCTACTCCACCCTGTCAGGTGACCACTAAACTATTAACTGCATCCATAGATTTTTGTTTCTTTGTTGCTTTCAGTTTTATCGTAAGTTTTTATGGTATACAGATTGACACTTTTTCATTTTATTAACTATGCACTTATTTATTTTTAAATAGAAATATAAAAACTAAAACATAATATTCTTGATTTCTCTGGTGTTAAGTCTTAAGATAAAATAAAAAACACACACATTAACACAAATGATACAGAAATTTGCAAAAATCTTATAATTGCCATGTGAATAACTAAAGTTTGGAAAATGAATAAATATTCTCAAAATAAAAGACCTGAAACAAAAGCCACACTACTAGAAAATGTACTTAAAAATTGCATTGTTATTTTTAAAAAAGAAAGGGTGATCCCAGGAACATCAATTAGCACCATTAATTTTCACTTATTATTTTACATGCAAAACAGCTTCCAGCACATCTCTTTACCTGTCTGTTACCAAATCCATTTACCTCACAATAAATATATCACTCAAAAGAATGAATGACTTAAGAGGAAAGAATTTTGAAAGTATTCTGTTTCCAAGCAATAATGATATGAAGTCACCCTTGTAAGGATTTTCAAATGCCAGAGGTCCATCCACCTGCTGTATTTCTGGTCCACAGACAGATATACTAAGTAAGAAACGCTTCATCTAGTAGATTTGGCCTCACTGAATCCCATATGACTGTATTAAGGTAGCACCCCAACTTCCCTGCCATAAGTGCCTCAAAACCAAAATATGGTTTAACTACTTTACATTATACTATTAGCAAGGTGAAAAATTCCCTAATACAGATAAAGTTTTGCCTGTTCAAGAAATTCAAGAGCACAGAGTGATGGAAAGCAGTAAGTGAGGAAAGAGTGTAAGAGGATGGTGTTCCACAGGTGGGCAGAGACAGGGTTATGCAGGGCCATGAAGGCCACTGTAGTACATCTGGATTGTAATCTAAGTTTAGTAAGAATTCACAGAAGGGTTTTAAGCAGGGAAATGAAATGAACCTGTTTTCAAATGTAAAGATATCTCTAGATGCTGTGAGGAGAATCAATGAGGGAAGGGCAACACAAGAGGGCCAGAGAAGAGATTGGTCAGAGGCTATTTAATTAGCCCAACAGTAAATGATAATAGCCTAGACCAGGGGTGGCCAACTTTTCTGTATATAAGATCTACTTTTTATCTTAAAAGTGTGTC
>PVKE010046523.1:0-12231 GCA_004027555.1 Craseonycteris thonglongyai | reverse complement strand
CTGACACGTTTAAGTAAATACGTATACTGTTGTCATTTTTGTCTTAAATGAGTAAAGTATGAATACTGTTTACATATTTAAAACATTCTTGTACCCGCATACACGAAAATTCCTAGGGGCAAATCCTACTTCGCGGTTTTTCAGCTTTCGCGGAAGGTTCTGGTCCCCATTAACCGCGAAAAACGAGGGATCACTGTATCTCTTCCACAAAGAAGATAGAGAGGTTGCAAATGGACACAAGAAAAGATGCTGAGCAGCACTGGTCAGCGAATGAAAGCAAATGAAAATCACAATTAGATATACCACAACTGTATTAGAAAGATTAAAATGAGCAATTATGGGTGAGGATTTTGAGTAACTGGAACTCTCCTACAATGTTGCTAGGAATGCAAGATAGTATAATACAAATTTTGGAAAACAGTTTGCCAGTTTAATGAACATTCGAAAACATACTTGTCATATGATCTAGGCATTCCATTGCTAGGTGTTTACCCAAGAGAAATAAAACTGAAAAAATTTTACAAGAATTTTCATAGATTTACTTGTAGTAACCCAAAACTGGAACCAACCCAGATGCTCATCAACAAACGAGTGGATAACCAGGTTGTGACATAGCCATACAATGAAATATTCAAGAATACAAAGTAATGAACTATTAAGAATGCAACAACATGGAGGAATCTCAAAATCATTATGCCTAGGAGAAAGATCCAGAGAGAAAGAGAGAGAGAGACGGGGAAGGGTATTAGAGAAAGGGGTTACAAAAGGCTTAAGAAATTTTGGAGGGGGTGACAGGTCTATTTATTATCTTGATTGTGCCAATAATTTCAAAAGGTATCCACACACATATATACATATACACATGTGTTCATATATATGTGCATATACAATACACATGTCAAAATATGTATTGTATACTTTAAATACGTGCAGTTTATCAATTATATCTCATTAAAATTGTTTTATAGGGGAATCCGGGATGGCTCAGTGGGTTAAGCGCTCACTTTGTGGCGCCGGGGACCGAGGATCGAATCCCAGCCCCGGACTGTGTGGACCCATGTGCTGAACTGGGAGCTCCCCCAGTTCAGTTCTCTCTCTGTCTCTGTCTCTCTCTGTCAAAAACAGTAAAAAAAAAAAATTGTTTTATAAAAAAAAAAAAGGAATATCTACTATATAATTCCATTTATACAAAATTCTAGAAAATGCAAAGCAGACTAGTAGTTACCTTAGGACCAGGGGTTAGGGGAGAAGCTGTGGGAGGGAGAGAGAAAGTGGGGTGAGGAATAGAGGAAAAGAGGGATAATTGAGGGGAATGAGAAAATTATGGGGTGATACACATGTCAAAACTTGTCAACTTGTGCACTTTAAATATGTACAATTTGTTGTAGGTATGTCAACTTAAAGCTGTTTTTAAAAGGAAGTGGAAAAAAATTGACAAGATACTAACATCTATTAAATCTTGATAGTATATGAATGTTATATGTTTCTCCATACTTTTTTAATATACTTGAAATATTTCATAATTTAATTTAGAAAACCTAATCATACCCTTTAAAGTTACAGCTAAGGAAACTGAGTAAATGGTAGAGATAGGGCTGGAGCCTAAACCTTTAGTTTTCCAGTTAATACTCTGTCCATTCCATCAGGGGAGGAAATATAATGTGCATACATATATAAGGTTCAGAGAGAAACGCTTACCCTTAAATTTATTCACTGTTCCAATGTTTTGAAGAACTCTTCTAGGACTGTTTGCTGCAAAACAAGCTGCCTTTTCATATTCACCAAGTGAGATTAATTCATTGAACCTACAACATTGCATTTCATTAGAAAAAATGCAACTAATTAGAAAGGTCTAATACAGTGGTACCTTGGTACTCACTGTTAACTGGATCCAAGAGGTGCAACAAGTACCAAAAATAAGTAGCAAACCAATTTTTCCCATGGGGAACAATGTAAATAAATTTAATATGTCCCCAAACCAAAAATACACAAAATAATCACAGAAACTTAGGTAAGACTACAACAAGATGTACACAGGGCAAAAGCTACCGTGGGACCAATGCATGACCCCTTGTTCTGGCTGGAAAAGGTAGCATGTCATGAGGCAATCGACACTGACAATTTCTAGCTTGCTCATCGAGTACCAAATGATGAGTACTGGAACAAAATTTTCCTGTCAAAATGAGTAGAGTACCAAATTCTTTGTTTCAAAGCAGTTGAGTACTGAGGTATGACTGTATAGACTAAACATAGTGGCATAATAATACAGAAAAGCAATTTTAATAAACTATAATTAGGTTCATTAACTCTTAAGATGTTCTTTCGCTTCTTTCCCTAATATTGTCATTTTTATAACCTCAAAATAAAACTCTTACCTACCAGTTGCCTTTGAACCTGATCCTATACTTTATTTCTGTAATACTTAGAGCAAACCATAGAAAATGAAAAGAACTTAGTGAATTTACGAGTCAGATTTCTTTTCTCTCACATCACCTCTAGATTAAAGGGGCTCAGACCTGAGGTTGGGGTTTGGCAGTGAGGCTCCACAGATTAAAGGGGCTGTCAGAGGAAAGAATGGCAATCTGCTTAGAGGCTCAGTTAGGGCAAGCTTGTCTACCTGCAGCTCATGGGCAGCATGCAGCCTAGGATGGATTTGAATGTGGCCCAACACAAATGTGTAAACTTTTTAAAAACATTACAAAATTTTTTTAGCTCATCAGCTATTATTAGTGTCAGTGTATTTTATGTGTGACCCAAGACAATTCTTCTTCTTCCAATGTGGCCCAGGGAAGCCAAAAGATTGGACACCCCTGGCTAAAGTAAATGTTACTTGAACACAAAGGCTGCCAAGTTGAAGATCAAGAGGTGCCCTTGGTACTAAGAAGCCTATGTTGCTAGGTCAGGCCTCAAACTCCCAATTAAATATGAGACTAACATAAGAAAAAAAGATATTAATAATAGTTCAAATAACTTAACTCCTCTTCCTAGAGCAGAATATCTTCAAATCATGCCTTATGTCACAATTAATAAAACTATGGCAAACAGGATTTACAGTGTTGCAAATAAATGTGGATGCCCAGAGGAAAAAACACTGAAGTGATATTAAGCAAAATACATAAAACTTATAACCTCAACAAGGGTTTTTCTCTCCTATCTAAAGTTGGTAGACTTAGAGAAGCATAAAGTGTAAGAAGCATAAAGTGTAACACAGGCTTTGGTGACCCCCAAAATGATCTTTATTTCTTTTTTGTACCATATCAACTAGCAAATCAACAGCTGAAAGCTGTTTAGCATGTAAAACTAAGAATATTACATGTGTTCATTACATATTGATCTTATAGGCTATGAATTAATCTCTTACAGAATAAATTCTTAAATTTCTTTAAGCCTCTATTGTATACCATATATAATACCTTAAGAATTAGGCAGGCCTATCCCTTCTTAATATGTCACAGGATAGAAATAATAAGAAAAAAGGACTTAACTGGCTAAGATAATCTAACTCAGGAAGATATTGTCATAAACATTTTTTCAACATCAGTTTGATGACAGGAATGCAAGAAAAATATAAATAAAACTAATAGCTACAATCCACCTATATCCTCTGAAATATTTCCTAGATTATCAATCAAATATTTTTTCACAAAGACTCTATTTTTTAAAATTATAGTTTATTTTCTAATTTGTCTATTAAAATAGCATTTTTGTGATACAAAAGTTTTAGAAACTACAGCTAATCAACATGCTAAATAAATGCTAAAAATTTAATGAACTAAATATATATTTAATAATTAATATTTTAATATATATTAAATAAATACAATATTATTTTAACAAGAAAAACATCAAAGCTTTTAAAATATTTGCCTTTCAATGTAGTAAAGCAAAATTTCAGCTTCTTTTGCCTTGCCTGGATCATCTTCACATACTTCTTCAACAATGCCTTGGTCACCTGTAAATATCAAAAGTCTGGATGATACTTAAGATTATAAATCAATAGAAAATAATAAACATATAGATGTCTAATACCAAGAACTTGATACTATGGTTTCTAACAGCACCAACCTCTTCTAAACTGAGTGGTCTCCCTTTCCCTTTCTTCCTTATTTTCATGTATTATCTCTGGCTTACCGAGTTAACTCTTTACCAATTATTTGTCAGCTGTTGAAGGACAAAGCACAGAGAAGAGAGACCTAACAGATATTAAGTACAATTTTGCTTTCTTTAAACTCAGCCTAGGAAAATCCCTATTCTTTAGCTTTCTGGGGGAAAAAAGTAACATTTCCCATTATTTATATTAAATAAATATACAGATAAACTACCGTAAAAAGCTTTAGTTTTCTGAATTTGCTTCACGAAGTCTTGAAATGAGCATCTCATGTTACATTTTACCCATGAAGTAAGTGCCTCTGAAATCATCTGCAGTCTTTGATGACTATAAAGATAAAAAAATTTAACAATATACTGAACCTAAAATCAAATAAATATTAGAATAAACACAAATAAAAGCTTCAAATTTAAAAAATATAGTTACATACCGAAACTGTAATTCTTTGTTCAGATTTTCAGCTACATCTCGCTGTTTTAATATCTCAATCATTTCCTCATCTAAATCTGCCTTCCTCTGAGCTGGTACATATTTTTTTGACATAACTTGCTTAATTTCTGCATATTTATCTTCAAGATGTTTCATGTACTTAGTGAGAGCATCTAAATTGACAGATTCTTGGAGAGTCATGCCTATGGAGAAAAGGAACAAATCAAGCAAGCCAAGCCATGTGTAGGATTCTTGGGCTCAAACAGCAAGTCTTAGCACAACAGGTCAGAATTCTCTGTATTAAGAAATAATTAAGAAATGGTAACATAAACTTGTAGTTTACTGAACATAAACAGAATCTGCATACAGTTTTAAATGGCTAGCAGTATTAAACATATCATCAATGAAGAAAGACTCAAGGAAGACTGATTGTTCAAACCTTAGCTTTCTTAAGAAAGAAAATTTTAATAACCTCATCACCAAATTTGGCAAACCCCTAAATGCCACTAATAACACCAAGCGTTTCTGCCTAACAATTCAGGATGTCTGCCCAGTGATTTCTAACCAAATCTTCCTTTAATCTACTACAGCTACCCCAGGGTAATATTTATTCCCTCCAATGCAAAGCTTATAGATGCCAGGGTATCTTTAGTCCTGTCTCCCTAGTTATCCCTTTTTTTCATTATTCATCTCTCTCTCTCTTGACTTACCTTCTCATTCAGGATTAACTGTTGCCTTTAAAGGCATACCTCAAAATTCTCTTCCACAAATCTCCCTAAATTAATCTTACTCAATTTTAATCATTGCCTTATCTGAACCCTCTCACCATTTAATAAATTTGTCTGTTATTCTGTACTTATTCATATATCTTATTTATAGTTTGCCATAAATTTATATTTGAAAGGGAATCTAGTCCCTGCTTCCACCAAAAACAGGCTGATCATTTAACCTCAGTTGAAATCCTTTGGTATAGAGATCATTGCAAGACATGGTTTCTTCCCTTGAAACCAAATGTGACTTCCTAAAACGTCCCATTTTGATTCTGCCTCTGGATAAAAACCAGTTGAATTTCTTAAGTTTTGAATAAGTCTATTCTCAAAGACTTTCTTTTCTACAGGATATTTATAATTCTTCTATTTATTCATCATACAAAACTCTCTCTTGAAATGTGGCTTAGCTAAAGATGAAGAACCAGTGAATGCTGACATCACTATGAATAAACAGTATTCACCAGAACTTAATACACTAGTTTTTACATATATTATACCACAGGTTCTCAAACTTTGGAGTATATCAGAATAATCTGGAGAACTTGTTAAAATGTTGACCATTGGATTCCACTCCTGCCCTCACCCCACTCCCATCACTGGTGTTTTTAATATAGTAAATCTGCAGTGGGGCCATAAAATTTGCATTCCAGACAGATTCCCAGTTCATGCCAATTGTTGATGCAGGAACTATACTGTAAGAACCAATGCACATAATCCAGTCAGACTGGAACTCTTCTAATCTTTTAGGGTTGTTTTCTCATTCCCTGTTTCTACCTAGAGTCCTGGCTAAAGATGTTTGCAAAATCTGGCTACCCTTGGGACATGTGGCACATCCTGGTACACTTGGCACATATATATTAATTTGTGTAACAGTTATTAACTGGGAAGTTAGCAAGCCAAGCCATGTGTAGGATTCTTGGGCTCAAACAAAATACAGTACCTGGAATAGGTTTTGAAGGATCTTTGGAGAAGGTGTATTTTACTTCTTTAGTGTCATATTCTGCCCTAAGTTGTTTCATTTTGTCTATTTGCAGTTGAATCTTTGAGGAATTATTTTCAACAACCCTCATTCTGAAAAAATAAAAAAATTTTCTTATGTTTCTTTCAACTAACTTATTTAACTGTAAGATTTAAAGTAAAACAGGTTAAATCATTACTTTGACTGTTGATCATTTTGAACCATTGTGAACTTAGGTAGAAGCTTATAAAATAGTACCCCCAAAAGTTCCTAAGTGAGGACCAATTTTCTTTCAGAGCATCAATAAAATCTTATACTCATAACCTTACCAGAAATTGTATGTGTTGAACATAATAATCTGATCACAAAATACTGTCTATTCCCTTTAGTTTAAAATTACTTTTGCAATTTAAAAGTTATTTTTGTAAGTAATTGTATTAGCTTCCTATGGCTACATAACAAATTACCACAAACTTGGTGGCTTAAAACAAAAGAAATTTATTCTCTGACAGTTCTGGAGGCCAGTTCAAAATTAGCATCAATGGGCCAAAACCAAAGTGTTGGCAGGGCTGTGCTTCCCCTAGAAGCTGTAGGGGAGAATCTGTTCCTTGCCTCTTCCAGCTTCCAGGGTTGCTGGCCTTCTGTGGCTGCATCACTTCCACTTCACCCCTGTAGTCTCATTGCCTTCTCTCTTTCTGCCTGTGCTAATGCTCCCGCTGCCTCTCTCTTATAAGGACACTTATTACTGAGGTTAGTAAACTTGTGACACTTGCAACACCCCACCTGGATAATCCAGGATAACCTCCCTATCTAACGATCTTTAATGTAATCATATTTGCAAAGACTCTTTTTCCAAATAAGGTAGCATTTCCGGGTTCCCAGAATTAGGGCCTGGTATCTTTGGGGTCCATTATTCAGCCTAGTATAGTAATTTTGATCCTAGAGCTAAAGAAATGATAGTGCTTCTTCGAAATAAAACTGAGTTCATCTAGAAATGGGGATCTTAAAGACCATAAAGTAGATATAAACTTTTAAGCATTATTTGAATTTTATTTCCTAGCTTATCACTAATACATTGGCCCAGCAAGTAAATAACATATTAAAATTAATATATAAATGTAACAAGATATTTGGCAAATTAAAACCACGTTTGTCAACAGGTAACTGCTGCCTGCAGCTGATTATTAAATAGAGATCTGGTTAACTACAGATAGTTCAGAACAAGGGCTTGCAGTAATTATGAAAGGACTGAAAATAAGTATCTATGTATTTTTATAATACTTTATTGAGATATAGTTCATATACCTTAAAACTCACCCTTGTATGCAATTTAGCAAATTATGACATATTCAGAGTTGTACAACCCTACAATTTCTAGTTCCAAACATTTCATTCATCACCCCCAAAATAAACCCTGTAGCTCTTAGCAGTCTGCTGAGCAGAAGGTAATTTTCCATGCAGTCTCCAAGGGTGGGACAGTTTATCCTTGGTTCACTCTACAGCAGAGGTTCCCAACCATATGGCTTGTTAGGAACAGGGCTGCACAGCAAGAAGTGAGCAGTGGGTGAGCAAGTGAAGCTTCATCTGTACTTACAGTGGCTCTGCAGCTCTCAAATTACTGCCTGAGCTCCATCTCTTGTCATAGCAGCAACATTAGATTCTCATAGGGACGTGAACCCTATTGTGAACTGCACATGCAAGGGATCTAGGTTGCATGCTCCTTATGAGAATCTAATGCCTGATGATCTAAGGCGGAGCTGAGGCATTGATGCTAGCTAGCACTTGGACCATCTAGTTGCAGGAAAATAAGCTCAGAGCTTCCCCTGATTCTTCCAAGTAACAAGTATTACATTTTGGGCTACTTACTAATATACTTACTTTGCTTCAAGTTGGGTTATTCTTCTCCTAAGATACACCAATGTTGTGGGCTCTGCTGCCAAAACTTTAAGTTTTCCATGAAGATGAAATGCTGTTCTTTGGCCTTTCTTTATTGTCTCAATAAAGGTATCATATTCTTTTTTGATTGAAGTAAGAATTGATTTGTATGCAGTGACATAGTCTATTACCTGAAATATGATTTTTCTGCCTATGGTATTGAATTTTTTTCTAGAATACTATGACTCAAAAGTCTTGCAAATAACATTATAAATTTTTTTTTAATAAAACATGATGGGCAATAAGACTAAAATTTTACACATTTGAGCTTACAGCACATTCAAATACAACCAATTTTTTTTTCTTTTTTTTTTTATTTAAGAGAGAGAGAAGAGGATAGGGACCAGAGAAGTCTCCATAGTTGTACACCATTAGTTGTGCCATAGTTTCATTCCACACAAATGGATGTGGGCCATGAAGGGTGGAAACCAAACAGGGGGCCTCCCACATTGGGGGTGAGAACCTTTGCTGCTACAATTATGCTTTCTACCCCTGCTACATCTCTATTCTCTGATATCCTTCACTGGTTTTGTTAGCTAGACATTATCTAGAAAAAATTATCTAGGAAGACATCCAGTCTATCAAGAAATAGTATGAGGAAATTATTGATCAATGGCAAGTATTAGGAGAGGCTATTTGAGTGGGAGATACTGGTTGCCTTTTTGACATAACTAAACTACCTATCTACCCAAATCAGGAGGACTGCCACCCAGGAACTTTTAATAAAACAGAAGCCATTAATCTGAGTTCTTTCAAATTAAGTACACCACTGTTCCTAGCCGTCCTACACACACACACACACACACACACACCTGTGAGATATGCTACAAAAATCCAAGATAGCTCAGATACATTAATGGATAGAAAACAGACTTGTGGCAACATGATGATCAGCTCCCAAATCTACTGGCTTGGGGAAAGAGATTTCAGAACATTCATGGGCACCTTTGAGAATGCATAAAGCGTTAATATAAAGAAGGCAGACTGGCATGCTACAGGTATGATACAGTTTTGCTTGACCCACAAAATACTTTAAAATTTAGAAAATTTCACCTGAAAAACTGTATTTTCAGCTTTTCTTGAAAACTATGAAAAATCCGCCAACATTGAACTACTACTCCTTTATGGCAATAATCAGCCAGAGCTTTAGATAGAATGGTTCTTCATAATTCTACAGCCCCCCATGATTCTTCATTCTCTTATGGCCACCCCATTTAACTCTTTTATATGGCCTCCCTGGCCCCCACAGGCATTCAAGTTTGAGACTCCTACCGGTATATTTCAGCTTCCATTAAGTCCAAGAAAACCAGAATTATATTTACTAGGTACAGGAGTCTGAGGGAAAAGAGGAATGGTATCCATTCCACCTCATCTCCTATATATGGATATAGACCAGGAGTGTCCAACCTTTTGGCTTCCTTGGGCCACACATAAAGTACACTAACTTTAATGATAGCTGATAAGCTTTAAAAAAGAAAAAAAAAATCTCATAATGTTTTACGAAAGTTTATGAATTTGTGTTGGGCCACATTCAAAGCTGTCCTGGGCCGCATGCAGCCTGCGGGCTAGACAAACAATTGTAGACTATTTGTACAACGTGCTACCAGAAACAGAAAAGGCCAGCCACTTTCAAGACTCTAGTTACTCAGTAATTCAATCACTTCCATAGAAGCTCACTCTTTCAAGTTTTGTTTCTTTTGTTTACTAAGTCCTTGGCTCTTTCTACAACCTACCCTCAACTCTAGTTATGAATCTCACATAGTCCTCACTTTGAATCAGGCATGGTTCTCCAGGTCAAATACTCTACCTTTGATGTTAAACCGAATTTGGTATTTGTTTTCTGGTTTCAAGTACCCAGAGATGCAAGCTGATATTTTCATCTTATGCCCAGCTAGATCCTTCCAAGAGGGAAGAATGACAGAAGGCAGTCATTAACAGATTATTAACAATGAAATGTGCTGGAACAATGTGAAAATGGAAAGACAAATATTCTTCATTGAGAAGCTTGAAGAAAAGCTTCTGTTAAGTACCAAAAGACTTATAGCTCAAATCTCCTTTTGGCCCTGAAGAATAGGATTCTTCTCAATGTACAAATGTACAATTTACAATTGTATAATACACAAATAGTCCAAATAGAAATACTGGGGGTTAGGGAGAAAAAGTCTATAGACGTAGGTATTATCTTTTATTTAATCCCATGTCGTTTCTTTCAGAATTTACCAACACTACCTCCAAAATGACTCCACTATAACTACACTAATTTAAAGCAGACAGCTCTTCATGTAAGAAAACTCTGACAAGTATTAGCATTTGGGTATGTAAAGATAAGCATGCCAGTTATGAGAACTTCCTTTTGCCAATTTCACAGGAGTCTGCACGATTCTTGATATTTATTAAACCTATTCAAAATACTAACTTTAAACATTCTTCTAATATATTCCTTAATGATTAAAACACCAAAAGCAGTATCACTGATCATAACAATATATAAAATGAAGCTAATCTGCCAATACCATTCTAAAGGGTTTTCAAGATGACTTAAAAGATTGTATTTCTCTATTTTATGCTCTTGTGGATATGCATCAATTTTCTTAATCCCACTGGTAAGTACAAGGGCTATCCAGAAAGTATCCAGCCATGTAAACGCTCTCATTATATTCACAATGGCTGGACTTTTTCTGAGCATCCCTCGTATATATCACGACTTTCTACTCACTTTTCCTTATACGGAGGCACTATGATTTTATTTAGAGAACAAATAAGACTTGTAGTGTGTAATGTTTAAGAATTAAAAGACTGAGTTCCTATTTTGCCTGTGGCTGTTTTACTCAGAGACCAGTAGCTTACAGAAGTCTTAAGGTAAGTATTTCTTCTAGTAAGTAGGAAAGGATGCTGATTTCACTTATTTTACTACCAGGGCATCTTACAAGAAGGGGTTGGTAAAAGAAAAGAAAAGTAAAAAAAAAATTAGGATTAGTGGACAAACTGCAATTGTTCTTAAGGAAAAACAGATATTTCTAAACACTTGAAATGCAAAATCAAATGTTATATAAAGCCATAGAATTTTGATCTCCATATTTCCAGTGTTCAGTCTAATCAAACCCTTTGTTTACCATGCCTATCTACACCTGTAATCTATAAGAGGTCCGGATTTAAAATGCTAGATCAAATCTAAACCAAAACTTTAATGATACCACAAACCCAAAATAACAAGGACCTGCCCAGTTCCTGTTTGCAACCCAATTCCTAACAAATCAGATAATACCTTCAGATGGAAGGTCAAAGTAATGTCAGATGGCACAGCTAGGAGTTACTCAAAAACTGATTAGCAGGCCCTTACGTTAAAACAGTTAAAACACTCGTTACCAATCTAGTAATAAATCCAGCATTGCATTTTTCCCATTCATCCCTTTCTGAGAAATTGAATGAACTTCTCAGAATTGGCAAATGTAGTCAAACAAGCAGTGGTGTTACTAAGATGGGAATATTAGTTGTCAAGATAGACCATTTCTTCCCCATGAAAACACCATTGTCTTAAGAGCATTATGATACCTTATCAAAAACATTTCTGTATATGATGTAATATTCATCAGCAGGTCCTTCCTCATTACAGCCCACTCTTTCAGTTTCTGTAATTATGTATCTTTGTATACTTTCCAAGAATTCCTTGTCACTTCGACTAATGATAGGAGGGAGAACTGCATGTTTATTTATTTCTTGGACAGACATATGTCACAATCAGATACTTGTTTACCAAGGAAAATGTTAAAATGTGTTGACTTGCTTCTGCAACAAAGCCAAAACTTTGGTAAACCTGAAAGAAAAAAGACCATCAATTAATGCTTAAAATAAAGTCAAGGAGAAGCCAGGGTGGCTCAGTGGGTTAAGCGCTCACTTTGCAGCGCCGGGGACCCAGGATCGAATCCCAGCCCCAGCCCGTGTGGACCCATGTGCTGAACTGGGGAGTTCCCCCAGCTCAGTTCTCTCTCTGTCTCTGTATCTCTCTCTCTCTCTGTCAAAAACAATAAAAA
>PVKE010046522.1:0-12231 GCA_004027555.1 Craseonycteris thonglongyai | reverse complement strand
TGTGTTGCAAATGGTAACTGCTGAGATGGCAGTGAAGGTTCTCGCCTCCCCTGTGGGAGGCTCCCTCCACAGGGTGTGTTCTCACTTCTCAGCTGAAGGGAACACCTCAGGCTGCTGTGGTCTCAGTGGTTGTACAGCCCTTAGGAGAAAATAGAACCACTCCCTCCCTCAGCCCCGCTTCAAAAAAACAGGGCAGAAGGCACTGCCCTGAAGGTTCGCTAAGTAATCTCTCAGTACTTCCTAAGGCCAACAGGTTTTTATTAAGGTCAACTTTTGCTTATTTTTCTCCAGCACAAGTTCTTCTGGGGTCCTTACATGCCCACCACTGGCCTGCTATGAGTTCTATTTCCTGCCTAAGAGCAAGAGAGGAAGTCTGAGAATAAGTGTCCCCCTCCCATGCCTCAGTGCCCCCTTCCTTGCAGAGTGCCCTGTCCCGTCTCCAAATCCTAGATCAGAATTCCCCTGCTCACCCTGAGGTGCTCCCTGAAGGGACTAGAATAGGCGTGTATTTTACATAATCATTCATACGGGTCCCAACCAGTTTGACTGAAGCTTGGAAGCCGAGTTAGTGAAAGACTTGCCTTCAAGTAGTTCACCATCTACCAGGGGAAACCAATGTGAAAAATGACCTATATTCAGTGTGGCATGAGCTACCCCAGAGTGGAAGTCCTGACCCTCCAGGAGGCCTCCACGGACAGCAGCAGGGACGGAGAGAGGCCCTCGTTACTGCCTGTTGGGAGTGGAAGACTCCCATGTGGTCCTCACTAACACCATGGGGTGTATGGCTTGTTTCAACCTTAGGAAGGTCAAAGTCTCAGGTCCCCAAAGTACCTCGACTCCCTCCTTCTTGGGTCATGATTCCTCTCCTGAAAACTGCAGTCTTCAGAATCCTTTTCCAACTTTGGAAACTGGCCAGTCTCATCACAACTCCTTTGGCTTCTCCTCCTCTGTAGCCATTGGGATGTTGGGGGTCAGGGGCCTGGGGAGAGCAGGGAGGAGGGAGGGGAGGCTTTCTCTTCTACCTTCTACGTTTTTATCTTTACATTTTGGACATCTGCTTGGGTTGATCTTCTGCCACTATTTAAAAAGACTCAATCATGGGATGCCAGACAGCTCAGCAGGTTGAGCACTCACCTTGCAACCACGAGGTCCAGGGATTGAATCCCGGCCCCAGCCTGTGCAAACCCATAGGCTGAACTGTGGTGCAACTGCTATCCATCAAGATGGTGGTGAAGGCTCTAGCCTCCCATGTGGGAGGTCCCCAGTTCAGTTCTCACCCTGCACTGCCCCACATCCACCTGTGTGGAATAAAACCATGTCACAACTAATGATGTACAACTATGAAAACTGCTCTGGTCTCTCTCTCTTGCCCTCTCTCTCCCACCTTCTCTCAAACCTTAAAATAAATCTTTAAAAAAAAAAAAAAGAAAAAAAGGGTCACACATGCTCAATAATAGCCATGACTAGTATAAATTTTTGCTAAAAGAGTTTCTGTCTCCTGGGCCCACCTTGAGTTATCGTACAAATCCCCCCTTACTCCCCCTAGTGTTGCCATCTGCAGGAACTCCCCCCGCAACTCCATGCACCCCCCATCTCCACTAACTGGAGAGGCCAGGGCTGTCCCCATGCACAGATGGATGCTTTGTGTACTTGCCTGCCCAGCTTCTACTCAGCCTTTAATTTAGCTCTTGGGTCAGCTCCTATATGCTAGCGTCTCATCTTCTCCTAATCTTGGGCCTCGGTCTCAGTGAGGCTACAGGTCTTGTCCCCTGGGCTGTGCTTGTCCTATTTCTTTGCTGAGGACTTCTATTGATAGCCTTTTTATTCAGAAGAGTGAGGGAGGCAAAAAAAGAAAAGATTGTGAACTCGAAGATAGGAAAAAAGAGAAAATGAAGTGAAAAAAAAGTGTCTCAGATAGAGAGGCAAGACTATAATAAAAGAGCTAATATTCATGTCATTGAAGCCGTGGAAGAAAAGAAAAAAAGAGGACAAGCCTGAAAAAGTACCTGAATAAATAAAGGCTGACAATGTCCCAAATTTAGCAAAATGCATAAACCTACAGATTCAAGAAGCTGAGTAAACCCCAAATAGAAAACTCCTAAGAAATTCACACCATTATACATAACAGTCAAACTTCTAAAAAATAAAGACAAAGAAATAATCCTAAAAGCAACAAAAGATTAATAATAACTTAGAAGTAAGGGGAAAACAACTCAAATGACAGCAGATTTCTCATCAGTAACCGAAAACCAAATAAAAAAAAAAAAAGGAAGGAAGGAAGGAAGACATAATGCATTGTATAGATAATGTAAAGTAGAATTATACACCTGGAAACAATGTAATTGCTTTCAATTAATGTCACTCCAATAAATTTAACAACAAAAGAAAGAAAGAGAGAAAGAGAAAAAGAGAGAAAGGAAGAAAAAGAAAGAAAGAAAGAAAGAAAGAAAAAGAAAGGAAGGAAGGAAGGAAGGAAGGAAGGAAGGAAGAAAGAAAGAAAGAAAGAAAGAAAGAAAGGAAAGAAATGAGGGCAAGGTGGGATGGCTCAGCAGGTTAAGTGCTTGTCTTGCATCCCTGGGGTACGAGGATTGAATCCTGGCCCCGCATGTGTAGACTCACATGCTGAACTGGGGTGTGCCCCCAGTTTGGTTCTTGTCAAAGTGAGCTTCCCATGGGGGAGGCCCCCAGCCCAGTTCCAGCCCTGCATGGCCCCCACCCACCTGTGTGGAATGAAACCATATCAAAAACTGATGATGTACAACTATAGAAACTGCTCTGGGCCCTCCCCCTTCTCTCTGTCTCTTTCTGTCTCTGTCTGTCTACCTGTTGAAAAAAGAAAAAAGAAAAAGATAAAAGGGCAGAACACAGGAAAAGGCAGTTCACCAAAGAAATATAACAAAAGTCAATAAGCACATGTAAAGATGTTCTACATTATTAGCCATTAGGAAAGTGCAACTGAAAACCACAATGAGATAGTACTATTCACCTATCAGAATGGCTGAAATAGGAGATGGTGATACCACAAAATGCTGGCAAGAATGTGTGGAAACTGAGTCACCCACACGTTGCTGGTGGTCTAGACACTCTGGAAAACAGTTGGCAATTTCTTTAAAACTAAATATGCAACTACCATATGGCCCAGTAATTATACTCCTGGTAATTCATTTCACAGAAATGAAATCTTATGTTCACACAAAAATACTTGTGCACAAATGTTTATAGCAGCTTTATTTCTGAAAGCCCCACACTGGAAAAAATGCAGGTGTTTTTCAACAGATGAATTCAATGAACTGTGGTACATCAATGCCATGGAATACTACTCAGCAACAAAAAGAAATGAATGGTTGTCACATGGTTCAATCTGATCTGGATGAAGCTCCGGAGAATTATGCTGAGTGGGAAAATAAAGCCAGTCCTAAAGGTCATAGTCTACATATTCTACATGATTCCACTGTATAATAATGTTCTCAAAATGGCAAAATTATACAAATGGGTCACAGCTTAGTGGTTGCCAAGTTTAGGGGGATGGGTGTGGCTCTTATAGGGCAGCACCAGGGATCCATGTGGTAATGAAAATCCTTTGTATCCTGACCACTCTCAATGTCAGTCTCCTGGTTGTGATATTGCACCATAGTGTGTAACACGTTACCATAGGGGGAAGCTGGGTAAAGGAAGCGCGGGGTCTCTCTGTATTATTTTTTTACAACTGCATGTGAATCCACAGTTATATCCAAGTAAAGTCTTCAACTAAAAATAATAAAAAAGAAAACTGAGAGAAGGCAATTCTAAAGCGATTTTTTAAAAACTCCGCTTGATACCACTTCCCCTTCTGCACTACAAACCCCATTTCTCTGTTCTCCTTTAAGAAAAACTTTTTAAAAAGTTTTCTTCTCTGTGTACTGACTCCACTTTTTCACTTTGCATTCTCTCTCAAACGCACTCCAGTTACACTTTGTCCATCTGGTTTCACCGAAATAGCTGTGGCCAAGGTCATTTACAACATGGCTAAGGTCTCTGGTCAACCCCCAGCTCTCAGCTTACGTACCCTACAAACAGCATTTGACACAACTGATTGCTTCCTACCCCTGGACACACTCTTTGTCCAGCTTCTAGAGCTACTTCTCTCAGCTTCTCTCTTTCCTGGCTGGCCGCTCTCTCACCGTCTCCTTTTCTGGTACCGCGTGTCCCAGGCTGCTCCTGTTTCAGCACGCCAGGGCTCTGTCTTGGAGCCCCCATTAGTCTGTCCCTCTGCACCTGGCAGGGGTCTCCAAACTTTTCAGCCCGTGGGCCGCATTAACTATCGAACAGCAGTTTGGGGGCTGACTACACACTCGAGGTCCAAATAAAAAAGAATCAAAACATAGATGTTGTTTTTAATTATTTATTTAATATTATTTTATTCAGATAAAAAGGTCTCCACGGGCCGGATGAGAGGGCCTCGCAGTAGTATGGAGACCCCTGTGGGTGCTCACCCAGGCTCATCGGCTGATGACTAAAACGTACATTCCCAGCCCGGCTATCTCTCCCAATCTGCAGACTTGTAAAACTGACTGCCTAAGTTCCGCTCAAACCCTGCTCCTTCTTAATATTCCCTGTCTTGGCTTAAGCAGCAGTCCCCAACCTTTTTGGCACCAGGGACAGGTTTCGTGGAAGACAATTTTTCCACGGACATGGTGGGAGGGGGATGTGAGAGTTGCAAAGGATGGGCATGCGCAGTTCACAATAGGGTTCGCGCTCCTATGAGAATCTAATGCCCCCACTGACCGGACAGGAGGCGGAGCTCAGGCTGTCATGCGAGTGATAGGGAGCGGATGTAAATGCAGATGAAACTTTGCTCCCTTATCGGCTGCTCATCTGCTGTGGGCCGGGTTCCGTATAGACCACGGACAGGTACCAGCCCGTGGCTTGGGGCTGGGGGCCCCGGCTTAAAGCATCCTTCCAGTTGCCCAGATCCCCGACCTTGGATCGTCCTGGACTCCTCTTTTCCTCTCGTTCCTCACATTTAAGCCACTGTATCATCAGATGATGTCAAGAATCCAACACTGTCCAGGCCCTTAGCCAATAGTCGTTGAGAGCCACGAATGATTGGTTTGAACACAGTGGGCCTCCCTCCTCCCTGTGGGTAACTGGGCTTCCATCTTCCTCTTGGGCAGGGGTCTGTCTGAATCACAGGCCCCAGCCTGGGACCTACTCCTGCCCCTAGGTCCTTCATGGCTTTGGTCTACCTGCACCAAAGTCTGCCCACCTGGCTGCCTACCTGTTCCTGTTCTTTCTTCTGTGTTCTTGTGGGTTCAGAGATAGTTGGGGGATAGCATGTCATCAAACATGGGCCAACTATTCAGAACAGGGTGCTGTCCTCTCACAAGTGTTTGCTCAGCTGATAGAACTAAATCTAGAGATGTCTCTGGCCATATTTGCCACAACTTTGGAAGAGCCAGCCTGTAAATGAAGGTGACTTAGAAGAAAACAGGACCAAGGAACGAAGATAAATCCCTGATGGCAGTGTCGGAATTCCGGGTTCGCTCTAAGTCTGAAGCCGGACTAAATCCTGGACTTTTCAGTTATATGAGCAATTAATTCTTTCCCACCCCTGCAGCTTGAATTTTGTTTCTATTCCTTATAACCAAGAGTTCTGGCTAATCTACTCCCTCCTCCTCTAGCCCCAGAAATTTGTGTAAGCATTTTCAGTGACTGATAGAAGCAGGCTGTTTGTCCTGGGCCATCAACACAGACCTTCTCAACGTATGTTGCAGTTGGAAAATTCTTAATATCAAAGATTCAGGTTATATAGGTTCCATACCCACTTTCAAACTCCACATTCTGCTATTTCCTTTTTTCTTTCTTTTATTCTTTCCCCTTCCTTCCTTCCTTCCTTCCTTCCTTCCTTCCTTCCTTCCTTCCTTCCTTCCTTCCTTCCTTCCTTTTCTTTCTTGTTTGAGAGAAGGTAAGAGAGAGAGAAGGGGGGAGGGCCTAGAGTAGTCTCCACAGTTGTACATCAATTGTGACACAGTTTCATTCCACACAGGTGGATGTGGGGCCATGCAGGTGGAAACCTAACCATGGGCCTCCCACGTGGGAGGCGAGAACCTTTGCCACCATCCGGGTGGTTACCAGTTGTGCCACGGTTCAGTGTGTAGGTTTGCAAGGGCCAGGGCCAGGACTTGATTCCCTGAACTCGCAGTTGCAAGACAAGTGCTCAACCTGTTGAGCTATCCTGGCATCCCTGTTATTTATTAAATAGCCTGCTCATTTATTCAACAATTTTTAAAAACTTATTTATATTGTTTTGAGAGAGTGAGACAGAGAAGGGGGGAGGGCCCAGAGCAGTGTCCATAGTTGTACCTCATTACCTGTGACATGGTTTTATTCCACACCAGTGGATGTGGGGCCTCGCATGATGGGAGCTGAACGGGGGCCTCCTGCCTGGGAGGTGAGAACCCTCACCACCAGAATCAGTGATTACCAGTTGCGCTGCAGTTCAGCATATGTGTTTGCACAGCCGGGGCCAGGAATCAGACCCTGGACCTCACAATTGTGAGGCAAGCGTTCAGCCTGCTGAGCTATCCCGGTATCCCTAGTCAACAAATTTTTTAAAGCCTAATGAGTATCACATACTTCCCTAGGTGCTAGCGATGCATCAGTGAACAAAGCAGGCAGAATTTCTTGCATTCATATAGCTTGCAATCTAAGGAGAGACTGATAAGAAATGTAAGAAACTGATATAATATGCAAGCAGAGCTGACATTCATCAAGTATGTACTAGTCAGCCAGCGCAGTTGAAACATGTTCTTACCTCTGCCCTAAGGCCTAAGTGCCCCCTAATTCTTGGCCCTTCCCAGGAACACCCCACCCCCAGATTTCCCTATGATCCAGCAACTAAAGGGTCTCTAGGATCTATATCTTACCCCATACCCTATAGTTCTATGCCTATCGTTTAGGTTGTTAAATATTGTGAACATCACCTCTGCTAAGAAAATGATAAATGCTGTGGAAAACAAAAATGGAGCAAGGCAATGGGATGAGAGCTGCACTTTTTAATAGAACGATCAGAGTAAATTTCACCGAGAAGGTGGCATGTGAGTAGAGATCCAAAGGATGGGAAGGCATGAACCTTACAGCGAGAAAGGCAGTCCAATTAGAGCAACAGCGAAGAGGAGCACTGAGTAGGAAATGAGATCAGAGAGCCGATAGGGTTCCGGATCCTTGGGCCTGGCCGTCGTTGTGAGGACTTGGAAATTGCTCTTCTGAGTGAAATGGGAGCCCTCGGCAGGTGCTAGGCAGACATGCCCTGATTAGAGCGTACAGCTCTTTGCTTTATAGTATCTTCACAGACTTATGTAACCATCACCACAGTCCATTTCGAAACATTTTCATCACCTCAGAAAGAAAACCCTGACCCTGTAGCTATCACGCCCCAATCTTTTCATCACCCTCCCCAGTGGAGGCCCACGTAACCACTAACCCACTTTCTGTCTCTATACACTCGCCTATTCTGGACAGTTCATATAAATGGGGTCATACATGTGGTCTTTTGCATCTGGCTGCTTTCACTTAACATAATGTTTTTGATGTTTATCCATATTGTAGCCTGTCTCAATGCTTCATTCCTTTTTAGGGCTGAATAATATTTCATGGTAGGAATATAGTACTTTGGTTTATCCACTCACCAGTAAATGGAGTTTGGGGTTGTTTCTACGTTTTGGGCTATTATGAATAATGCTGCTATAAGCGTTCCTAAACAAATTTTTATTTGCTCAACTGTTTTCCTTTCTCTTGGGTATATTCCAACAGGTGGAATTGTTGGGTCAACTGGTAACCATATGTGTAATTATGAAATTGCCAAATTGTTTTTCCAAAGTGGCAGTACCATTTTATATACCCACTAGCAATGTATGACAAGTGTTCTTTCTTCACATTCTTGTTAACACTTATTTTACTTGTATATTCTTAGTCATCATAGAGGGTGTGAAGTGTTATTTCACTGTGGTTTGGATTTGCATTTCCCTTATGATTAGTGATATAGACCATCTTTCCAAGTGCTTAGTGGCCATTGGTATATTTTCGGTTGAGAAATATCTGTTTAAATTTGTTGCCTACTTTTTAATTAGGTTATTTGTCTTTTTATTATTAAATTGTATGTGTTATTTTATATATACTAGATTTGCAAGTATTTTCTCCCCCTCTGTGGGGGTTTTGTTTTGTTTTGTTTTGTTTTCTTGGCAATATCCTTTGAAGCACAAAAGTTTTTCATTTCGATGAAGTCCGATTTATCTTTTTCTTTTGTTGCTTATGGTTTTGGTGTCAGCAAAATATCCATTGCCAAATCCAAGGTCATGAAGATTTACACCTAAGAGTTTATCGTTTGGGCTTTTACATTTAGGTTTTTGGTTCATTTTGATTTAATTTTTGTGTGTGATGTAAGGTAAGGGCTCTAGCTTCATTCTTTAACATGTGGCTATTCAGTGGTTTCAACATTTTGTTGAAAAAATTATTCTTTCCCCATTGAAAGATCTTGGCATCTTTGTTAAAAATCAATTAGCCATAGATACGTGGATTTTTTCTGAACTCCCAATTCTATTCCATTGATCTGTACATCTATCCTTATGTCAATACTGTACTGTCTTGATTATTGTTTCTTTGTAGTAAGTTTTGAAATTGGAAACTGTGTGCTCTCCAGATTTTTCTTCTTTTTCAAGACTGTTTTGGCTTCCGTGGATCCTTTCCACAGTTTCCATATGAATTTTAGGGTTGACATCAATTTCTAAAAAGAAGTCAATTGGGAGGACTACATTAAATTTATAGATCAACTTGGGGAGTATTTCTATCTTAATAACATTTAGTCTTCTAAACTACGAACATGAATGTTTTTCCATTTGTGTAGATGTTCTTTAATTTCTTTCAAACTGTGTTTTGTAGTTTTCAGAATAGAAGTTTTGGATGTCCTTTGTTAAATTCCCAAGTGTTTGATTTTGGTTGATGTTATTAGAAATGAAATTATTTCCTTAATTTTATTTTTGTATTGCAAGTGTATAGAAATGCAGTAGATTTTTAAAATTTTTTTAATTTTTTTATTAGTTTCAGGTATACAAAATAACATACTGATTAGACATTTCTATACCTTACAAAGTGATAACCCTAATAAGTCTATTCCCCATCTGATACTGTACATAGTTATTACAGTATTATTGACTCTATATTCCCTATGATGTACTTTATATCACTGTGACTATTTTTTATAGCTGACATTCAATATTATTTTATATTAGGTTTGGGTATACAGCATAGTGGTTAGACATTTATATAATTTGTGGAGTGATTCCCCTGAAAAGTCTAGTACCCATCTGACACTATACATAGCTTCTATAATATTATTCACTATAATTCTCATACTATATTTTACATCCTCATGACTATTTTGTCACTACCAAATTGTACTTAATCCCTTCACCTGTCTCACCCAGCCTCCCAACCCTCTCCCATATAGTAGCCATCAGTTTGTTCTCTGTATCTATGAATCTGTTTCTGTGTTGTTTGTTCTTTTATTTTGTTCTTTAGAGTTCACATATAGGTGTGATCACATAGTATTTGTCTTCCTCAGTCTGATTTATTTCACGTAGCATAATGCCCTCTAAGTCTATCATTGTTGTCACAAATGGTAAGATTTCATTCTTTTTTATGACAGAGTAATATTCCATTGCATATAAACCACCTCTTCTTAGCTAATCACCTAGTGATGGGCATTTTGGTTGTTTTTATATCTTGGCTGTTGTAAATAGCACTACAGTGAACATAGGAGTACATGTATCTTTTCAAATCAGTGCTTTGAATTTCTTTGGATAAATACCCAGAAACAAAATTGCTGGGTCATAAGGTAGTTCCATTTTTAATTTTTTCCATAATGGCTGCATCAGTTTGCAATCCCACCAACAGTGCACAAGGGTTCCCTTTTCTCCACATCTTCACTAACACTTGTTTGTTTATTGATGATGACCATTCTGACAGGTGTGAAATTATACCTCATTGTGGTGTTTATTTGCATTTTTCTGATTAGTGATGTTGAGCATCTTTTCATATGTCTGCTGGACATCTGTATGTCTTCTTTGGAGAAATGTCTATTCAGGTCCTCTGCCTCTTTTTTAACTGTGCAATTTTGTTTGTTTGTTTGTTTGTTTTTTGGTTTTGATTTGTATGAGCTCCTTATATATTTTGGACATTAATCCCTTATCAGATGTATCACTGGCAAATATCTTCTCCCATTCAGTAGGATATCTTTCTGTTGTATTGATGATTTACTTTGCTGTGCAAAAACGTTTAGTTTGATGTAGTGTCATTTGTTTGCTTGTTTGTTTGTCTGTTTGTTTCCCTTTCCTGAAGAGATGTGTCAGTAAAAATATTACTAAGGGTAATGTCTGAGAGTAGTGCCTAGTTTTTTCCTATGGTTTTGGGTCTTACATTTCTCTTGAGTTTATTCTTATATATGGAGTTAGAAGGTCCAAGTTTCTTTCTTTTTTTTTCTTGCATGTATCTGTCCAGTTTTCCCAGCACCATTTATTAAATAGACTGCCTTTACCCCATTGCATATTCTTGCCTCCTTTGTCATAAATTAAATGACCATATAGGTGTGGGTTTATTTCTGGGCTGTTCATTCATTGCACTGATCAATGCATCTGTTTTTATGCCAATACTGTGGTGTTTTGAATACTATGGCCTTGTAATATAGTTTAATTATGGTAGGTAGCATGATACCTCCAATTTTGTTATTTTTTTCTCAAGATTGCCTTGGCTATTCAGGGTCTTTTATGGTTCTATATAAATTATAGGATTATTTGTTCTAGTTCTGTGAAAAACGTCATTGGTATTTTGATAGTCATTGAGTCTATAAGATTGCTTTGGGTAGTAGAGACATTTTAACTATATTAACTCTTCCTACCATGAGCAAGGTATATGCATCCATTAATTTGTATGTTCTTCAATTTCTTTCTTCATTGTCTTACATGTTTTCAAGTACAGGTCTTTTACTTCCTTGGTTAATATATTCCTAGGTATTTTTTAATGCAATTATGAATGAGATTGTTTTTTAATTTCTCTTTCTGATAGTTCATTATTGGTGTGTAAAAATGCAACCAATTTCTCAATATTAATTTTGTATACTGCTATTTTACTAAATTTGTTTATCAGTTCTAACAAATTTTGGTGAACTCTTGGGGGTTCTTTATACATAGCATTATGTCATCTGCAAGTAATGATGGTTTTACTTCTTCTTTTTACATTTGGATGCCTTTTGTTTCTTATTCTTGTCTGATTGTTGAAGCTAGGACTTTCAATACTATATTGAATGAAAGTGGTGAAAGTGAACACCCTTGCTTTGTTTCTGATCATAAGGAGAATGCTTTTAGCTTTTCCTTGATTAATATGATGTTAGCTGTGGGTTTGTCATATATGGCCTTTATTATGTTGAGATGTACTCTTTCTATTCCCACTTTGCTGAGAGTTTTTTTATTCATAAATAGATACTGGATATTTTTTAAAGGATTTACTTTATTGTTTGAGAGAAGGAGAAAGAGAGAGAGAGAGACAGAGAGAAGACAGGAGGGCCCAGAGCAGTCTCCATAGTTTTGTATCATTAGTTGTGACATAGCTTCATTTCACTTAGGTGAATATGAGGCCATGTGGAGCAGGAACCGAACTGGGAGCCTCTCACATGGGAGGTGAGAACCTTCGCTGACATCCTGGTGGTTACCCGTTGCGCCACAATTCAGCATATGGGTTTGCATGGGCCGGGGCTGGGATTCAATCCCGGGACCTCACTGTTGCAAGGCAAGTGCTCAATCTGCTGAGCTATCTGGCATCCTGATGCTGGATTTTGTTAAATGCTTTCATGCATCTTACAGTGAATTTTGATATATTTCTCTCATACCCTATAACCTTGGTGAACTCATTAGTGAATTCTAATAATTTTTAGATTTCTCAGGATTTTCTAAATACAAGAACATGTCATCCACAAACAGAGATAGTTTTACTTTTTCTTTCCAATTAAAATGTCTTTTATTTTGTTGCCTGGTTTATATTTTTTAATAGCAGATGCCCCTGGCTGCCTTGTTGAGAATATACCAAAATAGGCTAAGAGTGGAGCAGGAGTCCACATGAGAAAAGAAAATATGTTGGACCAGATGGGAGCAGAAGAACAGTCATGAAGTGGTTTTTTTTTTTTTTTTTTTTTTTTTTTTTTTT
>PVKE010046521.1:0-12237 GCA_004027555.1 Craseonycteris thonglongyai | reverse complement strand
ACATTAAGCACTATATAGCACGTTATCTTTTTAGCTATTTTTAATAGTCTTCTGTTTTTATTCTTGATAAACTTGTAAAATTGTGATTGAACCAACTTTAAATGATCATTATACCATCATTTTTAATTATCTGAATGAAATTTTTGAGGCAGCTATTATATTAATGGTCATAATATAATTAAACAAATGTGCTATAAAATTTTATTGTGGCATAGTTTTTGTTATATTTCTACAGTCTTTTTACAAATCAAATATCCCTCAAGCCAAAGAAGAGGTGGTAAGTGTAGAGAGAGGGGACATTTCAATTTCGGTTGGTGTCCTACCTCTAGAGGTGGACATTGTATAAATTAGCTTGAGCACAGGAAGTTTCTGAAACCACGTTGCTTTCAAGAAACAGAGTTATCTTTCTGAATGAGTTTAAGTCACTTTTATGAAAGCTTTCCCCCTTTTTCTAGCACCTCATACCCATTCTAGTTATCTCCATACTTGTTTCTACTAAGAAAGCCTCTTCTCTTTCTGAAATTTCCATGCTATTATGAGAGAATTTTTCTTCATCCCAAACATTTTTTTCCATAATTTTTTACCCACTTTTTTCATTCTTTCTCTTAATTTCAACAAATGAAGTATGTTCCCTGAGTCTCAGTTCCTTCTCATTTTATTTATCTGAAGGTTCTGTCTTCTGATCTTATTAACCTCTCATCCTTTATTGCTGTATTATAATCTGACTAGAACATACTTCTACTATATCAGTTACTTCAATTTGATTTTCTCTGTTGCACCTTAATTTGTTATTGCTAACATTTGTGTTGTCATTATCAATAATGATTGTGCGTCCAACTCTTGGATCTACTTGAATCTATGATTATCTCCACTAGAAAGCTAGAGTTAAAATGTGTTCTACATTGTAACTGGTTTTCTCTTCCTTGGCTGTTTTTCAGAATGCCCTGAGCTACCTTTCTTGCAATCTGTTACTATCCAGATTTTAAGAAAGAGTAAGATGACAGAGATCCTGCACATTATTTCCATTATAATCAAGCTCTTCCATAGTTCTTAAAAAATACTGCTTAGAAGCACATTTCAACTGCAGTAATACAACTTACAGAATTAAGATTTAAATCATTAAGATTTAAAGTTATGTTAAATGTTATCCATGTTAATAGAGATTTAAGATGTTAGGCTTATTCTCTTTAACATTACTAAAAATGCAGTTTATTTTTAAACACTGGCATGATATAAAGCATAAGGAACCACAAAGTAATCTCCAAAAATATCAAATCCTAGTCATTATAGTTAACGCTAAGAGAGAAGTAGGAAAAGTTGCAGCCTTAAGGTGGTAGAGTGACCACTGTTAAAATACTACCCTCACCTGAAATAATTTTCTTAATGAGATTGCCTTTCTTCCAGTTTAAGGTATTATAGAAAAAGGACAGTATCTATTCTGAAATACAATTTTATAAATACAATAGCTTTGTTTAGCCATCATTTTGTGGACATGTCTATGGATCAAGAGATCCTCAAAGCTGAAATAGGTGTATAGGCAATGAAACATGCTGCCTAATATACGGATTCCAGGGTACCAAAAACTGAATGTTCTTGTCTTTCGTTCCCTGATAGAGCCCTCCCTTCCCTTTTACCAGATCTAAATTGTTATAAAAATTAGTGGACATTTGGTCCTATCCAAAATATCCATGGAGACTGGTCCACACCAAAAGGTTCTTAATATTTGGTCCTATTCAAAACATCCATAAGTATATTGGTCCATGCGAAAGGGTCCTTGATATTTCATATTGTTCAGAACATCCATGCTTAGAAAATGTCCCTGGGTTCAACTAACCCCAAATATTTATACTTTTAGTCTACACTCTACAGGATTAATATATAAATACTATCATTTTATTGGTCCAATAATTGTGTTCTGGCTGTAATGCCAATAATAACCATTCTTTCCTTGGGAACCTGGTTGGTAGTAGCACATGGGATTAGGTATATGGGTCAGCATGGACCAGATGTCCATGTGGACATTTTGGGCAAGACCAAATGTCTTGCAAGGGTTTTAAGGAGAAAATCCTCAAGAGGTGGGGCCATGGTCTCTATCTTTTCATAGGACCACGGACCCTATGCCCTTTTGGAATTTTCTAGAGACCTCAGGGAAAGTAGAAACATAAACCTTCCTGGCTTGTTGGATATATGTACCCAAGTTACCATTGTACTTGGTTCAGTGGGGAGAAGGGGCACCTGACTTCAATTCAGGAGGGAGGGACATAAATTCAACTATGGATAGGGCCCCTGAGAACAATCTGATGCACTGTGATCATGGCTTCCACCTTGAATATATTATTGGAATGGACTGGCATCTGTACACTTACAATTCTTCCTAACACCAGTGGCAGAGAGGACACCCCCACTCAGGACATGATAAAAGCAGAGAGGTAGGAGTGTAACATGTAAAACAATTTTCATCTCCCTGTCCATTGCTTATGAGGTGCCTGACCACTGATAATTTGTATTCCTGGAAAACAGTAACAGTTATACCCTTCCACCCTATTGTATTCCAGAAAAGATCTGTGCAATTACCCCTTTGCTTACAAATCTACACCAACTTCCCACTCTCCATCTAAGTAGTTCAACTGTTAGTCCTCACAGATCAGTCTGTCCTCTTTACGTGATCAAACTTTAGGCTTCTCCCCCACAAGCCCTTGTATTGAAATGTAGAATAGTCCCTCATCCATCACACCTCCCAAAAAATGACCACAAAAAAGGACACTCCCCGATAAGCTGTCTCATTATGTCACCTGCTCATCTCCTGGTTTACTTCTTCCTATTTAAAAAATGTCCTTTTCTACTTATCTTTGAGATACTTGTTGATCTTATGATCAGAGCATTCTTCTTATTGCTATAGCATTCCTACCTCTATTACAATAGTTTTTCAAGTAGTCTTTTCTTACACAACTCTAGATTTGTTCTTATTTGACACCACGCACTTGCACAGGAAAAACATCCTTGACTAATCACATTGCCCCAGAGCTAAGTCTGAGGCAAAGTCAGCAGAGGCTTGCGTTCCCTTGAAGTAATAAGAAATCTCTGATTCAGAACATCTTATGTGCACATTCAGGATAAAATTAATAAAGGTAAATCTTAAAATCTCAACACTTAACTGACAAATAACTCCAGGTTCAAAGAGGAGTCATAATGGAGATTGGGACATAGTTTGGAACTTCATAAAAACTATGTAGAAACTTGAGACATTCCACTAAGACAGCATTTAGGAGAAAATGCAAATATTTTCTCATGTATATTAGAAAAAAAAGTGAAAATAAGCTAAGCTTTCAACTGAAAGAAGGAAGGAAATAATAAAAGTAACAGAAGAAATTAAGAAGAAAACCATATAATGAGAGAATTAGGAAAGCCCAGGGTTGTGGATTCAAAAAGTAATATAGTTGTCAATTTGGATAAGTTTGATCAAGGAAAAAAGATGGCATACATAAACAACATGAAAAATTAAAAAATCATGCACTGAAATATTGAGAGAATATTTGAGTAATTTTCAAATTTGCCAATATTTGAAAATGTTGATCAAAAGGATATATTCCTGGGAATGCCGGGATAGCTCAGGAGGTTGAGCTCTTGCCTTGCAACCACCAGGTCTGGGGATCAAATTCCAACCTTCACCCATGCAAACCCACATGTTGAACTGCGGTGCAACTGGTAACCACCGAGATGGTGGCCAACGTTCTCGCCTCCCATGAGGGAGGCTCCCAGTTCGGTTCCGCCCTGTACGACCCCACATCTACCTGCGTGGAATGAAACAACCAGTATGTAAAAAAAACTAATGTTGTACAACTATAAAGACTGCTCTGGCTCCCCCCCACCCCCACCCCATCCCCCTTTCTCTCTGTCTCACCTTCTCTCAAAACAATAAATCTTTTTTTAAAAAAAGAAGAAAAAAAGGATATATTTCTAAAAATAGGAAATAGGCTCAAGAAGATATACAAATCATGGTCCTTTAACCTTTAAAGAAATTCTACCAATAATCAAAATTCTTCCCCACAAAGCATCAAGCCTAGAGAGTTTAGTTTTACTAAACATTCAGGAAAAAATTTCAGTTTTATACAAAATAGATAAAGCACATTACCAAAATCTGACAGGGACAGTACAAAAATAAAAATTATAACCAATATCATTCATGATCATGCAAAAATATTAACCAGTTAAAGCCAGTGTATATAAAAAATAGAATACATCACAGTAAATCTGTGTTTAGTCTCAAAAATGTATGGCAATTTTCTCTTTATACATTACTTTGTATTTTTAGCAATTATAAGATACCCACGATTTTCCTTAACCATATCTTAAATTGGGATAGTCAATGGGCAGCTATTTTTTCCTTCTTATTGGAGCATGAGATAATGGTATTTACAATGTTGGAATCTTATATTTTAAAAAGTAATGCAGTTAGTCACAATTATAGATTAAAATCTGAATTATGATCATCAACTTGATTCAGGAAAAGCACTTGATAAAAGGTTTAGTGTTTAGAATATGCCAAACCCTCCTAGGAGTCAATAGGAGTCAATTCCTTTAGAAAGACCGTGAAATACTTATTTCACAGTAGAGGAATGGACAATAAAGATACAAAAACACGACCTCATTGGTAATCAGAGATATTTAAATTTGGCTTTCTAGGTCTTTAGGAAGTTTCACTTTTCAAAGCAGGAAGCAAAACCTACTTAATAATAACTAAAAAAATCTCCCTCCCCCTTCTCTGTCTCTGTATCTCTGTATCTCTGTATCTCTCTCTGTCAAAAACGATAAAAATAAATTTAAAAAAAACAACTAACCCTTTGCTAGCTTGATTTATAACTCATATACATTTGGATATGTGGTTCATTGGTTTTCATGTATTCTTGACCAGGGCTGCATATGGTCAGAACAAGCCTATAAATGTATGTTATATAACTATGAAAAGCAGTGAGATTTAAAGACAAAATTCAGAGGAGTGATTACCTCTGATGGAGAGACATTATCAGGGAAAAACACAGAGGGCCTCTTAAGGTAGTCTTTTTCTTGAACTTGGAGGTGGGCATTTAATAAAACAATATTTAATGTAAACTATATTTAAAGTTATGTTTTCAATGATAAGGTATAAGACAGCTCATTTTAAGCAGCATAGTATATCATTTCATCTGTGTTTGAATTGAGCAGAACTGGCTTGCAAACAGCCACTATAGGTATTGCTGGAAGAAACCATTCAATCTTCTACCACATGACTGATCCACATTGAGTTCCCTGTACTTATCAAAAGTTCAACAATAAGTAGAATTTAGAAAGATAAATTGCCCTGAGAGTGTCTCTGACTCTCATCCTTGCCCCTGAGTATTTAGGTTTGCCTTTTTGTTTCTTCTGGTTGTCCAAGGACAGCCTCAGATTCTGGGAAAGCACCATTAAGACACTGATACTGCAGATTGGAGCTTCTGAGACCAAACAAATTTCAATCTTTCACCACCAGAGGGCAGTTTGACCCTGAACTTTGGTTCTAATGAGGAAGTAATTAGATAGGTTATTTTGTGACCTACGATAGTAGCAGCAGTAGCCAGCCACAAGTTACAATAATATTCCCATAAATTCAACTCAAAGCTAGTATTTTGATTCTGATTTGAACTAGTGTCCTCCTGGAGCCAGTAACTTGAATATGATGGCCCTTTATTTTCATCTGAAAACAAAAGCACAGTGACACAACTTCACGGAATAAGACTTCCAATTAGGCTCATTATAGAGAGGTTGTTGAATACTAGATCAATCACATAGGAAGTTATGTGAGCATTTTCTCCAGATGGTAAATTATCTTCTAGGAGCGCGCGCGCGTGTGTGTGTGTGTGTGTGTGTGTGTGTGTGTGTGTGTGTGTGTGGTATAGGCCACAATTCTGAAATCTGTTACTTCCTAGATGAAGGACAGCCCTAATAAAGGCAATGTAAAAAGTGATTAATAGTATAGGCTCATGTGCTACCTGCCTAAAGACTGCCACTTATTAGTTATGATCTTTGTAAGATAACAAAGGCCAAGTTGCCTTTGTCTCAGCGCAGCTGCCAGGTCGGGATGGTATTAATTACCTCATGGGGTTGTTATGAAAGGTAAATGAGTTTATACATGTCCAGCAACATCCTCCAGGACATATATGGTTTTTGTAGGGGCCAAACTAGTGAATGAAATAGGGATGTGATGAGTAGCACAGTGTTTGCATCTTTTGTGGCTTTAAATATCTGCCATAGTGCCAGGTAATCATGTTTTTCATTTACAATAATTATAATTTTTTTTTCTAAATTTTTTCAAATATTTACAATCTTTTTAATGTATAATATTGCCGGTGCAGAATTGTTTTTTGATTTACTATCTTGGCTGAGGCAGAGTGGGAGAGGCAGTGTCAAAGCTTCCACTTCATTTTTTCCACTTTCGTAGCTCTTTACACATGGTGTAAGAAAATAAAGTGTGAGTTTTGCTAAGGACAAAGTTCAGTGACCGGGGAAATGATCACTGGGCAAGCCGCGGAACCAATGGACTATGAGTGGGATCTTAGTGAGGACCCTGTATATAATTCATAAGCATTCTCCGCAACGAAGAGGCCATGACAACCAGGTATTAATGTCAAATCTGATCTTACGGCCATCACTTCTCAAAATGCCTTGGTATTTCTCTTCCTCTTGTATAGAGTTACCTGACTAAAGGAAATGGGTTCCCTTTGGGTAGGTCTGGGAGAATTATTGTTTATCAATTCACTTATTGATGGACATTTAGATTGTTTAAAATTTTTGTTCTACACCAATAAAGTTGCTATGAACATTTATGTACAAGAATTTATATAAACATATGCTTTCATTTCTCTTTGGTAAATATCTAGGAATAGAATGGCTTGATCATATGATAGGTGTATGTTTAACTTTTTAAAGAATTTACAAAACTGTTTTCAAAGTGGTTGTATGGAAATAATAAAGAGAAACAAAATACAACAAACACACATAAAACCACACTTGTCATTTCAAGGAAAAGGGAACACTTAACAATGAGAGAAAATATGTATCTGCATTTTGAAAGAAACACATATAATGTAAAAATACATTTGACAACAGATGTTTGAAACATATTTCTATCATTATGGGATTTTGTTGCCAAAAATTATACAAGTCAGCTATAAAACTCTTCTATCAAAACACAATATTTATACAACAAAACTGTGTGACATTTTTAAATTGTTCAAAAAGTTAATTTTGAACACATTTATTTAAAATGTGAAAATGCAAAAACTTTTATTGTTTGCAAGAACAATTTGTTGACATCTGCAAAGGTTACTACTTAAATTTCAAGAAAATTTACCACTTAAATTAAAAAAAAATCTCTTTATAATTGATGGATGGTCTAAAAAATTAACACTCTGATTTCATATCCTGCTGATGCTTCAACTGACTCTGTAATTATTTGTAGGATCTTTTTATTTTTAATGTGAGAGACATTAACATCAAATATTGAAATGAATTAACTTGTAGCCAGAACTTCATATTACTTTATCCCATGGTACCAAAAAATTTTATATAAACAAAGGATACTCAATTACGTTTCTGTCACTAAACTTTTTTGGTCAAAGCAAAGAAATGTTTTATTGATAATAAAATAAAGCTTTTATATTTAGGAATATTGTTTAATTTGTCTCAGCCTTTCAAAATTTCTATTTTGTATGTGTGATTTGTAATACATATAATAAAATATATCAGTGTAGCACTGCATTTGTTTGACTGATGTACCTAATAAAAAAGTTTGAGGATCATAAGCTTATATGATGACAAAGCAACCCATATACTTAATTAAAACAAACATCAGGTCATCTCAATGACAACATTTAGTCAAAATATTTATTACAGCAGTACACCGCCAATGAAAATAACCTAGAAAGTGGTAAATTTTAATCCAGATATTAGTGTATTATATAGACTAGTTCTTAAGGCAAACCCCTGGGTCTGCATTGTCAAAACTACTTTCAAAATAAAACGAAGACATTACTTGCCTTTTTCCCTGTGCTGGCACTTATACCGATACTGCTGGAGCCCTCGCATAAATCAAGGCACTGGAACTAAACTAGTCATTATATTCTTTACTGTCACACATTCACAAGAAAACAAAAAAATATTTCACTTAAGGATACCCTTGATAAAGTAGTAAAAATAAATTTTATTAAATATTGATCCTTGTGCACATTTTTTTATTATTCTATGTGACAAACTGGGAAGTATACACACAGCACTTCTGCTGCATGTCCATGTATGATGGTTATATCAACAAAAAAGAATTTATACAATTTTTTGAGTATGAGCTGAACTAGCTGATTTTTTTTCAGGAAATATAATTTACTAATAACTGAGAGACAAGCTACAGTAATTCAGACTTAGGTAACTTAAGATATATTGTGCCAAAATAAAGTAAGAAATCCTGTCAATTCAAGAAACACAACTGACAATATTTGTTGCCAGTGATAATATTTGAGTTTTCAAGTGAAAGTTGGAATCATGGAAAACTTGTATCTTCCACACGAGCTTCATAGTTACCCATACTTACAAACTTTTCTGAGCATTTTTTTTTAAGATTTATTTTTATTGTTTTTGACAGAGATAGAGAGAGACAGAGAGAAGAGGGAGGGCCCAGAGCAGTCTCCATAGTTGCACGTCATCAATTTTCAACATGGTTTCCTTTCACACAGATGGGCAAAGGCCGTAAAGGGTGGGAACTGGGTGCGGGCCTCCCGCATGGGAGGCATGCCCTCTCAAGCCAGGGGCTGAACTGTGGGGGTGAGAACAGAGTTGGGGGCCTCCCGAATGGGAAGCACACTCCAGTTCAGCATATGGTTCTGCACGGGCCAGGCCGGGATTTGATCCCCAGACTTCACTGTTACAAGACAAGCATTCAACCTGTTGAGCTATTCCAGCATCTGAATTTTTCTTAAATCGCAAGGTTTCTCTTTCTTTTCTTTTTTTTTTTTCTGCCAGAGCTAAAAATTTAAGGAAATCCCTAGACATCATGATCATATCTATGATCTTGAAATTATTATTATTTTATTTTACAAGAAATAATGGACTTTATTTTTCCCCTTTTTAAATTTTTTTTTTTTTATTAATTGTAAAATTTATTGGGGTGACATAGGTTGGTAAAAAACTATCCAGGTTTCAGGTATGCAATTCTACATTACATTGTCTATGTGTTGCATTATGCACTCACCACCAAGAGTCCGTTCTCTTGCTATCTGATCTTGAAATTATTGTTCTCAACCCATCGGGAAGAAATAATTTATTGAAAAGAAGTATTTTCCAAAGGAAAAATATCCAATAAGAGATTAACTATACACTTTAATTTTAGAAGAGTTAAGTTACATCCAGACATATAATACTATGCTCTCTCAGAGAGTGGCTTATTCTAAAGCTTCAGCAAATAACACAAAACAGTACAGTAAATTCCTATTCTTCCTAAGAGAACTGGAAGAGATTTCTCTCTAACTCTGGCTGAAGCTTTCTTTATTTATTAGAGGGATTAATTTTAATTCTCTTGATTTGTACATATTCTTTCTAACAATGGTTGATACATAGGAATGCAGAAAGCCTTTTTCAGATGAAAGTTCAATGTCAGCCTTTTTTTTTTTCTTTCATTTTGCTAAATGAAAACAATGGAATAGTTGCCAACTAAAGCACAATATGCAGATTCCAGGACTTATATGGAATATAAGTCCTGGAATCTGCATAAAAAATTCAATCAGCATTGAATTTTACTCCCATGATTTTGCTGGAAATTAGATGCAACTACTGAGAATACTAGAAGTGCTGGTGATAGTTGAGCTTAGGAAAGGTAGAATCTTACTATGCAGTTTTCTAATTATTATTACAGAACTATGCAGTCTCCTGAATATTGCTATAAGGACTTCTTGGTTGAAAGACGAGTGATGCATCATTTTTTAGCAACTCTGCCATTTGGAAGACCTGATGTAATGGTTTGTAACATAGAGTCTGTGTTTGAACCTTGGCTACACCACTTCGGAGTCATGTAACCTTGGCTCTTTTGGCCGGACCTTGGCTGTGCTTTGTCCATCTAATTATCTTGCTCAGATTTGTTCTTTCAGCCTTCTTGCCTACTGTAAGATATTTAACCCTTCAAAAAGTTATTTTTATCCTTCACTGAACTAGATATTGTTTGTTTATAATCAAGAACTTTCACTGAAATATTTTTTAAAGATTTATTTTATTGTTTTGAGAGAAGGCGAGAGAGAGAGACAGAGAGAGAGAAGGGGGAGGGCCCAGAGCAGTCTCCATAGTTGCACATCATTCGTTTTGACATAGTTTCATTCCACGGGTGGATGTGGGGCTGCATGGGGCGGAACTGAACTGGGCATCTTCTGCACGGGAGGCAAAAACTTTTGTCACCACCCTGGCAGTTACCAGGTGTGCTGCAGTTCAGCATGTGGGTTTGCATGGGCTGGAGCCAGGACTCAATCCTTGGACCTCAGTGATTGCAAGGCAAGCACTCAATCTGTTGAACTAACCCACATCCCTTACTGAAATGTTTTTTTTTTTCAGGTAGGTGAAGCCAAAGGGAGAACTAGTAGTTTGAATTTTTCCCCCCTAATCAATGAGAAAGAAAGATTCAGAGAAACACTATGTAGAATGTATGTGTGTGTATGGGGGAAGGGGAGGGAGGAAAATCCTAAAATAATAGTTGACTGCACAAATGTAAGTAATTTCAAAGAAATTATATTTTAAAAATATAGCTCTCCCAGATACGGCTGATGCAGGAATAAAATTTTTTTTAAAAAAGCCTGTACCCTTGGCCAATTTGGAATAATCCAAAAAACCACTCCAGCTCCAGAGCAACCTGCAGAATCAGCTGAGGCCTCAATTAAGACCACTTCTCCCTCCCCCCAGACCTGTCTTCCTTGCTTCTGTACAGGCGTGCCACTAAAAGGACTCATCATAAACTTACTGTCAGAAATGCCTCATCTCAGAGATGGTTTCTAAGGAACCCAATCTAAGACAAAGATTAAAAAGTCCAGAATAAGTTTGTGAATATTTCTAATAAAATTGGAAAGATGTTTGAGCCATGATCTGAACAAGAATAAGTGAAGTACAGGCCAGCATCCTGGGAAAGATAATGTGATGTTAGATGAAAGCAGTACTGGTGGGCTAGATGATCACCATGGTCCCTACCACATGTAGAACCTTATCATCACTCTATTCAATTTCTATTCCCCCACACCCCCCACCAGCTTCTCTTGCTAGAAAGATTGTCTTCAAACTCTAAGTATTAAAACTATCCGCCTAAATAAGGAATTCAGTCCAATTAAGGCAGGTAAGATCGTGAGAGCAGCCAGACACATTTTTAAATGAAATCATTAAAAAACAAAAAAGACATGTTTGCTTATTGTAAGAACGTGAGCCAGATCTGCCAGCAACTGTCATGTGTGTGTGTGGGGGGGGGGGGGGGGAGGAGGTGGGGGGGAGGAATCTGCCTGGAAGTAGAATGAAGCCAACTAGCTGGAAAAAAATAATGGAAATAGGGACAGAGAGAAGGTCCTGAGACTTAAGTCCATTAGATTACAAGTTCGTCACTAACCTTTTTAATTAAAAGAATAAACCAGTCCCCCACCCCTTTTTTTTACTTGAGTTCCAATTTTTTTTTAAGTCCTGAAAAATAATAAATTCATAGATGAGAATTCTGATGCTCAGTCACCCAAGTTGCAAGCAGTAAGCAGCAGATCCAGGCTTCTAACTGAAGTCTCTCTGAGCCACAAACCTATTTCTCTTTCCGTTTTGCCTCTATTGATCAGTTCTTGATCAATCTATTGTCTGCTGAAAGGTACCAGGGTCCTCTAGAGAATCTTCCTACATAGATTTTATTGTTGCTCTTAATTATTTGCTCCTTTCCCAGTAAGAAATACATCTTTGTAGTGCTTCCCTGTCAGAGAATATACATTTCTGCTTCTAATGCCCACCATGGGGTATTCTTAGGTTCAACTCACCATTCAGATGCAGAAAACAACAAACGACTGCTTTGGCATCAGGTTTACCCAGAAGAACATTGGACAGGAACCAGTTTGCCAGCAAGGCAGCATGAGTATTCAAATTCTGCGAGATATCAAATCACAGAGCTACCCAAGGGCAGTTCAAATTCAGGATGAGCTCCACCTGGGGCTGGTGCAGAAACCACTCTGACTT
>PVKE010046520.1:0-12232 GCA_004027555.1 Craseonycteris thonglongyai | reverse complement strand
CATTTCAACCTATGTAACACATACATTGTCTTGTATTTTTCTATTCCCAAAGAGTACATGAGTAATACTGTTTCAATACACTCTACTTTTCAGTCCTACTAATGAGAAAGGAGCTTTTCTTCTCTCGGCCTATATATGGTGTGTGTGTGTGTGTGTGTGTGTGTGTGTGTGTGTGTGTGTGTGTGTGTGTGTGTGTGTGACAGAGACAGAGACAGAGAGAGAGAGAGAGAGAGAGAGAGAGAGAGACTGACTTTGTTCCACACAAACAGAACAAACACCATTTATTTATCTCAGGAGTAATCTGGAAATCTCAGGCTTGACTAGCCTCCAAATACTCCTCAAGTGGAAATTTGGAAGAAAAAACATTTTGCTGTTTTTCACTGCCTTTCCGTTCCCAGGGTTCTCTGCTTTTCACTCTCAACTGCTCTTGCTGTCAGCATTGGCCGACTCCGAGGTTTTTGTGACTCTGATTCATTGTAACACACAGTCGCCTTGCCTCTCATTTTATGCAGAACAGGTATGCTCTCTCCAGTGTTTCTTCTACCTCTTTCCCTTTAGTTTTCACATCAAGTACGAGCTTGCTGGCTTCATAATATGTTTCTAATGAGGTCAGACACATTTGGATATGACCAGGAAGACTAATAAGAGCTCATATGACTAGTGTGGCTATGTGCCATCCCTTCCAATTCCCCAGGGACTATGCCATTAGAATGGCATCACCCCCACGCTTTCTGTTACTCTACTTAAGTCCTCCCAACAGCTTCCTCTTTGCGTATCACGAAGATAACTGAAAGCATTTTGTCTAAATGCATCATTGAAGGACTAGGATGTTTCGTCCCAGTATTAATAAGGGTCTAGGACACAGTGACAGGAATAATGAACATGGAAACAGGACTTCCCAGTTCTATTGTGACTGTCTAGTCATAAAATGGGGCTCCCCTGCCCTGAAATTGGAGATGAGAGCACCTGTTAGACATGCTACACTGGTTTTTGGACAATCGCTTGCAATTGTACCTGAGAAAGGCTTGTGGGGTTCCGAAGGGCTTTCCAAATTGGGGGGGGGGGGGTGGATAGAGAATTCTAGGGCGGTACATCCAAGGGATATTTCATTCAGACTATCGGTATAAGGGAAGGCTTCCCAAAGGAAGTACCATGTACAGCAATACCCAAAGTAAGTTGCATTAATTTCCTACAGTTATTGTAACACTCCCACAAACTGGCTATCTTAAAACAACAAAAATGTAATTTCATAGTTCAGGAGCCTGGAAATCCGGCATCAAGTTGTCCACGGGGTAGTTTGTTTGTTTTGTTTTTTTTCTGGAGCTGCTGAGAGAGAAACTGCCCCCACACCTCTCTCCTAGCTTCCAGTAGTTGCAGGCAATCCTTGGCATTCCTTGAATTGTAAATACATCACTGCAATCTCGGAGGTCTTTGTTGCATTTCTGCAAATCCTCTTCTGTGTCTTCCAAGCCTTCTCATTGGATTTAGTGCCCATCTTAATCTAACGTAAACCTCATCTCAATCCTTATCTTAGTTGCTCTACAAAGGCCGTTTTTACAAATCAGATTTTATTCGAAGGTTCCAGGTGGACATGAATTTTGGAGGGATATTACTCAGCCCACTGCAAAGGAGTAGAAACTATTTCAAAGAATAAATGATGGAAGGGCATTCTAGGCCAAGAGAATAGAATATGCTAAGTCCTGGAATGAAGAAAGAGTATGACACACTCAAGAAATTTTTGTAAAAATGTCAGTGTGGCTAAAGGAAGGAGGGAGTAAGAAAGTTGAAAGAGGTAACGATGAACAGAAAAGTAGAGTGTCAATTAGGCTGAAGGATTTGGACTTTCTTTTATTGAGAGTAATGAGAGACAATAATATGGTTTAAGTAAAGGACTGACACTATACATAATGTATTTCAGAGAAATTATCCTGGCCTTAGGCAAATAGTCAAGTGTGAAAAGGTTATAGGACAAGCATCTAGCAGGGAGGCCACTGTTGAAGTGAAGGTGACAGAGAAGGGCAGCTTGAGTCATAGAAATGGCTATGGAAAGGGAGGTAAGTTGTGTATTTGGGAAAGAAATATGAGATTTAGTTAAAAAGGACATTGCAATTTTAAAAAATGTTAACTATGTGAAATGATAAATGTTATCTAAACTTATTGTGGCAATCATTTTGTAATATAAACATGGTGACAAATCATATTGTATACCTTAATCTAATACAATGTTGTATGTCAATTATTTCTTAGTAAAAGTTATAAAAAAAGCAAGCAAGAAAGTTGTAAATAAAGGACTTGAAGGGGCTCGGAAGAAGGCATAAAGGTATAAAGTCTTATATGTGTTCATTATGGAGGTACTGCCCCACCCCCCATCCCCCACCCTCGCCACACACACGTGATTCTCATCCCCATATGTTAGTAGCTGACTAAATTCCCAATTGATTACAGTGGATTTTCTTAGAGATACAAATGTTTATTATAAAAGGTGGTAATATTGGGGTATTTTCTTCAGGTCCTCCTGTGTTCACTATAATTCTGTTGCTTCCAAGCAACAGTAATTGAATATTAACTAATATGAAAAAATAAGAGAATTTACTCACATTCTGAAAAGTGTCTACAGGCTTGTCTAAACCCCATGATTCAAACACAATATGTGCAATATTTTCTTCTCTATCCCTGAATTCTACTCCTTTTTTCAGCCTGGTTTTAGTCTGATATACACTCTTCCTCTGATAGTGGGAACAAAAGCTGCTGAAGTGGCAGCTCACATAACTTCATGCTCACCATCACCCAGAGCAGAGAGTCTCCCCCACTAACTCGGTGGAATATCTTGCGAGAAGTCTCATTTGTCTACCTTGGATCTTGTTTTCATCCCTGAACCAACCCCTACACTTGAGTGAATGAAATACTGTTAGGCCTGGATTGTGTGCCAATATTTGGGAATGACCAAGTAGGTTATTATGGAATGAATAAGAGACAGTTCCCCAAGTTAAGGGCTATGAAACACACAAAAATAATAATGAAAGCAAGAGATATTCAGCATATACACTGAAATGGTTATTAATAAAAGCAGTTGTCTTAAGGCAGGATAAAGATAATAATTAAATTCATAATTTACTTCATTAGTTTCTGCAGTTGCCCCATCCATCCATCCCATCCAATCTATTCATCTCATCCATCCCATCCTATCCATCTCAACCCATCTATCCCATCTATCCTATCCCATCTCATCCCATTCACCTATCCCATTTATCCATCCCATCTATCCATTCATCCCATCTATCCATCCATTCCATCCATCCATTCCATCCCATCCATAACCATACCACCCATCCCACTTCATCCATCCTATCCATCATATCTCATCCATCCATTCTATCCATTCCATCTATTCATCTAGTCATTCATCCATCCATCCATTCATCCATCCATCCATCACATCTCATCCATCCTATCCATCCATCCATCCCATCCATTCCATCCCATCCCATCTCATCCATCCACTCACCCATACATCCATTCAGTATGTGTTTATTAAGCATCCATCACTTAAAGCTGCTAAAGAATTTAAAGATGAATAACATGTTATTTTATCCTAAAGTTGCTTATGATAAAAAAGGGAAGACAGCTATTGTAAATAGACGTTTGGGTAGGAATTAAGCAAGACCCAGAGACATTAGTTTATTAATATGGATCGATTCATTTTTTGTTCAGAGGATAAATGAGTGAATGAATGAGCCAAACCTGCTTTACTAAATTTTATTTTCAAAAAAAAAAATGAGGCAGAAGCCAGGATGGCTCAGTGGGTTGAGCGTTCACTTTGCAGCGCTGGGGATCCTGGGGACCAGGGATAGAATCCCAGCCCTGGCCTGTGAAGACCCATATGCTGAACTGGGGAGTTCCCCCAGTTCAGTTCTCTCTCTGTCTCTATGTATGTATGTATGTATGTATGTATGTATGTATGTATGTATATATATATATATGTATGTATGTGTATATATATATATGTCAAAAATATATATATAAATAAATACAAATAAATAAATAAATGAGGCAGGGAAAGACAGATACTTCATAACTTCTAAGCAAGTCAGAATGAAATTATTCAATACTGGTATAAATAATGAACATTAAATGTTACCATATTTTTCCATGTGTAAGATGACCCCTCCTTTTCTAATCCAACATTAGTAAATCAATCTGTGGGTTACTCCCATGTATATAAGATGGCCCCCAATTTTGGTCTAACAATTTTAGATTAAAGTATTATCTTATACACAGAAAAATGCAGTAAATATGGGATGAATCATCCACTTGGAGATTCAAGAGCAATGTTGTGAAGAAAGTGGCATTTAAATGAGGACTTAAAGAATGAAAAGGATTTTAGTACTTAGAAGATTCTTCCAAGCTGGGGGAACACTGGAGATAAAAGATGTGAAATTGCTTACGTAGTTGGAGAAAATGATAGGTGACTTGTATGGCCCAAATACAAGATTCCTAGAGGGTTAGAGAAACAGATACGACCGGAAAGACAGTTTGAGACAAATTATGGAGCAACTTGGGATCCAGAGCAAGGAATATCAGCTACTTCCTGTAGATACTTTGGAGCCATTGCCATTTGGGGGCAACAAATTTAATAACCTGTGAAATAATCTGTGTTGATAGGTAACTCAGAGAATAACTGGTGCTCCTGAGGGCTGTGGCCCCCAAAGTCATTGCAGTGTTTCTGACCTTTCCATTTAGAGTCTACATTTCTGGGAATCTAGGGTGAAATTAGGCCTTTTTAAATATTTAAGAACTATTCTCTCTGAAGAAAATAGATTTTCATTTTCTAAGCACTTTAGTACTAAAATATTTTGGAACTGTCACCATTTCTAGAGAAGCCAGACCTCTGTGATCTCATGGCCTACTTGGCTTCAATTTATTCAACACACTAGGTTGCAACAAGATCACGGGACATGGACTCATAAACACTTTTATGTTTATACCTAATGCAATGGAGGGAAATCTCCAGACCCTTTTAGCACTCTTAGAGCTTCTGTTATATGTTAAATAAAATTGCATTTTAGCAGTTTTTGAATATGTTTGTTTCATTTCCACTTCTATTAAGCATGCCCTCAAGTCACACTTCTTTTTTGTTGTGTTTTGGGCAGAAGAAATATCAAGGAATTTATATGTTGGGCTATAGAGAAAATATCTTGGGGCGGGGATGGGGGGGTAGTACTTTGAAAGGAAGGAATGTGAGAAAATAAATTATCTTTGGATATTTTTCTCTTTGGGACGAAAGTTCTAAGACATCAGCATACAGTTGTACGTTAACATACGAGTAGATACATGAGCTACAGAAAGAAGTTATTCGAACCATAAACTCATGGACAATGGCATTTCTCCATCTGCTCTGCTGACAACATGATTCATATAACCACCCACCTCATCCCCAAAGACACAGGCAGCCCCCATGTGAGATTTGATCCTGTTATTGGCAAGTGGGGTGTGACTCACGAGGCCTTTGAGTGTAAGGCATCAGTTCTCACTTTGGAAGGTCTTGCCCACACAGCCACCATGGCCAATCCCACACATTCTCACCATCACCATAAGGAGAAATTCATAGGCTATAAAATAAGAAGAAACGTTGGACACCACCGCATTCTTTTTCTGTGCGAAAAATAAGATCACTCAAACCACTCATTTTTGGTTAATATTGATAATAACGCTCCTAATGCTAAAGAATGTAATCTCTTAGATACAAAAAATATTTCATGGTTTATGAAGCATCTTCAGGCCTTTTCCCACCCCCAAATCTCACAGCAAGTCAATGAGGTGACATGTACTATCCCCATTTTATAGATGAGGAAACTAAGGAGTTAAACTAACTGGTTCAGGGCCGAAGAGCTAGAAAGAGTTAAGAGTTGAGACCAGAATTGTGATATTCTGAGTATTAGACCACAACTCTTAACTCAGCATGATAGTACCTCTTAAGTAATTTCCACCAAAGAACCCTTTGTTTGGTGTAAGATTCCAAAGGAAAGTTCCAAAAGATTTCCCTCAGTTCCTAGGAAATCAGAAGCATTGAGTTTCCACTGAGTGCAAGAATATGCAGGACTATGTGTGGTATAGCGGTAAACGCTATTTCTATCACAGAAGTTATAATCGGAGGTCCTCAACAAGCACACAGTAGATAAACACAATTCAAAGTGAGCCCCAACTTGGTGCTAAGTGGTCCCAGCAGCTTGTGATACAGGAATTGAGAGGAGTGAAGGCTGAAGAAATCTAGAAAAGCTTACAATTAAGCCTTATAGAAAGGTGAAAAGCTAGGGCTTTTCCTGGGTACATGAGCCCAGCACTGCCTCTTATTGCCTGTGACTTTGGGTAAGCCACTGAAATCCTCCAAACTCCCCTTTCCTCACCTGGATGATGGAGTCACTCCTTTATCTTAGGTTTGTGGTGAGAACAAATGGGGTAAGATATCTTGAGAACTCCACACAGGGCTGGGCACAGAAGGCTTTCATAAAGGTGTGGAATTAGACCAGCCAGCTGGATGGGGGAGATGCCAGAGGCTGGTCCACTTGGTACACGTACTGACAAAGCACAGAATGCAGCCGTATATCACACGTGTTTCTCTGGCATCTTGCCAGGCCATGAGTTTGTGAGGGTGACTTTGGCAGTCTTAGAGGACACTGCCAACGAGGTGTGTAAAGCTCTGGGCTGGCTGTCACACTAAGAATATCTATATTTGTAAATGGGCGCTTTTAGAGCTCAAGAAGAATATTGACTCAAGCCTAGGACATCTCTGGAGTACTATGAGGCCAAATGACAGTACTTCTGAGGCAGTGATGGCTAGAAACAGGAGACAATCTCACTGCTCTGAGAATGCCAACTATTTTCTTAGAGATATGAACAAATCTCTAGGGCAGATTCTTTCTCTGAAAAGAATCACTTAGAAAGTCCGTTTTGGTTATACTATTTCCATTCAAGTATATATTTGCTATTCACTAATTTGACCATGAGTAGAGATAATGTAATACAAACACTGCAAGCTGTGGTGATAAGTGTTTGGTTTGATAACTTAAATGGATGCTTATTGAGGGAGAACACAACTTTGGGAAAAAATGGCAAAGGTATGGGAAGGAGCCTGGAGGGTTGTACTAGTTTGCTGGGGCTGCTATAACAAAGTACCATACATTGGGTGGCCTAGAAACAGATATTTATTTTCTCACAGTTCTGGAGCCTAGAAGTCCAAGATCTAGGTTTTGGCAGGGTCAGTTTCTTCTGAGACCTCTCCCCTTGTCCTGTAGATGGCTATCTTCAAGTTCACATGGCATTCTCCCTCTGTGTATGCCTGTGCCCAAACTTCATCTTCTTATAAGGACACTGGTCATATTTTATTAGGACCCAACCTTATGGCTTCATTTTAACTTAACTTCCTCTTGCCTTATATGCAAATACAGTCACATTCTGAAGTCTTGGTGGTTAGGACTTCAACACGTGAATTTTGAGGGGAACACAATTCAACCAATAACGAGGATACTAAAAAAATTATACATTCCTTTGGCTGTCAGTCCAAGAAACAAAACGTAATGTCATGATACTTGGGGGAAAGACTAAATGTGAAAAATAGGAGAGGGCTTTATCAGCATGATAATAGTGTGGGCCCACTGTGAGCAACAGTAAAGAAGGAGCTTTCAGTGACAGGGGACAGATGATCAGTTCAAGGGGTAGTGATATCTCATTGCCAGCCAAACTGTTTTTATCTGAATTAACATGACTTTATAATACCTTCAAGTTCTATGTTTATTATCCACCACCCCTTGGTTTTTGCCTCTATTACCATTGTCTGAGGAATGAAAGAGCTACACATGTTTTAAGGCAAACAAAAGGAAGAAAGTTACCGGTAAATAATGAGGAGAGGTAGAGACAAGATATCCAGAAGTGACAGTAGAGGATCCAGAAACAACAGTCTAGAACAAGGGTGGAGAAAATCTACCAAGACATGTAAGGACTACCTAGAAATGTTCAGAAATATTAGAAGGGTTGAATTTTTTTGTAGTACAAAATGAGGTTGACATATTTTACTTTATATGAGTTTTACATTTTATATAAAAGATCTTAAGGGGGAAACATGATTTCTCTATGATTACATTAAAAAGGGTAGGGAATTTTAAAATGTACAAGTTGACTGATAGCTTTTTGTTGGTAGTGATATTTTTTTAAACTATGAGCTTTTGCACAAAGTTTCTAGCTCCTAAAAATAGTTTTCTTTAAGCCAGTATTTTTAAAGACATTTATTTGGAATAGCTTTGGGTAGTACAATCAGAGTTCTCCTCTCACTAGGAAAGAAGAAAAAAATGTGAGAAAAATCAGAAGGCTGTAGAGTGAACTCTGAGGTAGATAGGTCTGAAAGGTTTTACAATAAGAATATGTGGGCAAACCAAAGTCTGAGAAGGTAATTTCTCTACTCAAAATCTCTATGACTGTTAATTCCATTAGGATGAAGTTCAGTCTCCCCAGCATAGTTACAGCTCCTATTTGATCTGATCTCACCCATCTTTGCAACTTTGCCTTGTACTACTCTTTCCTTCTATACCATCTACACTGGTGTTTATTTTCCCCTTCCAACATGCCAAGCTTCTTTCTGCCTTAGGTCTTTTTCTCTAGGGGTCCATTCTGCCCTTCATTCTCTTCTTTCAGATCATCACAAAGTTTCTTCTTCTTGTCAGTCAAATCTCATCTTAAAGATCACCTTCCTAGGTAAGGCTTTTCTGAGTATTCTATCTAAGGAGCCATCCTCTCTCTTGCCTCATCATTCTCTATTATCCCTTTTATTTATTCATATATTTTGAGTTAACTGTCCATTCAAATAGAAGCTTCTTGAGGGGAGGAACCTTATTTTCTTGTTCTCTGCTGTCTCCAGCAGAGGGAAGATTTGTTGAATGAAGAATGAATAAGTGAATGTCGTCCTCTTTCATGCACAGGGACATAGCATTCACATATGTACAAACTCTTCCACATACACTGGACATCCAAAAGATTTTATCTTTGGCCAAATATATATTCTCTTCCTTATTAACTTTTTTATCAAAATAAATTTCTCCATCCAAAAAGAGAAGTTTTAAATATTTTATGAATCATAGAATTACTGAAACTCCATGGGATTGAAAGAATAACTAAGACTTATGGTTCAATTATAGACAGGCCACTGCATTACTGCTACTATGAGGTTTTCTAGCATCTACATGAATACTTCCAATAATGGAGGACCTGCCCATTCCCACTACACAAAAATAGTCTAATTTATTTTTCGACAGCTTTCAGTGGTAATGTTGCATCTAGGAAAAAATAAACTTTCTTTTTATTCTTTCATTTATCCCCTCCCTCGCACATATTTATTAAGTAAACATCCTACTATGTGTCAACAACTGTGGTAGCCCTGAGAATAAAGATGAGGGATAACAATATAGAAGTGGGTAAGACAAGCAGTCTTTTCCTCTGCTGAGTGTTCAGGGTGACTGTAAAATCAGATACTGTATACATAATTACAAGAAAAGCAATAGGAAATAGGTAGATGCTGCTCCTAGAACTGGTAACTGAGGGACACAGGCTGGATAAGACAGGTGGAGTATGTGTAAAGTCTGAAGAATGAATGGGGTTACACAGTCCAGGGAGGAGAGCCAGTGGATTCTTGAAGAAGGAATGGTGGTTCCAAGTGAAGAGAAAAATATAGCTGAAGGTTCCAAAACTTAAACTGTGCTGCTGAGACTACAGCATGAAATCACATGGACACTTGAGTGCCATCTTTCTTAAGGATTTCCACTGTGGCTAAAGCAAAGACGAAGGGGCAAGGAGATGCAGCTGGAGGGAGAAGGAGACCAGAATTATTCAGGATACAGGGGCCATCAAAGACTCACACTCTATCTGAAATGAGGTGAAGCCATCAAAGGGTTATATGTAAGGGAAAGATAAGAATTGGAAGGTAGCAAAAGCGAAGCAGGTAAATCAGTTAATGAGGCTGTGATAATAGTCCAGGTAAAAGATGAAAATGGCTTAGACTAGAGTGTTGGAGAGTTGAAATGGAGAGAAATCGAAAGATTACAGACAGTTTTGGAAGCTGATCCCACTCACTGATGCTAATTCCCTTTGTTGGATTACACAACATAAGTAGCTTCACATCTTTCCCTAACCACACTTCAGCTCATTGGAGACAAGCATTGCCATTCCTGTCCCCCATCTCAAATTGGACTTATCCAAGCAACACAGTGATAGCGCTTTCAACTGTCATTCATAGACCGTGGTCTGACATCCTCTACCATTCTAGTTACTATAAGCCCAGATCCATACTCTCTCAATGTCTATTGATGTGTCTCATGGTGCCTCCAAGTGGACATCTCAACCCTCAAATAATAAAAAGGACAAAAGGGAGAAAAAGCAAAAATACTAAAAAATGAAAAATAATTATCTCATTGTAAAAGCTTCAAGAGCCAACCACATTCCACAGGACTTGGGGGTCTGTTTTGGGAAGCAAACTATATGAGCATTTTTGCATAATCAGTTGTGAACAAAGATTCATTAGATTTTCAAACTAAAAATGATTTTAAGAAACAGTGCTTAGTGAAGCAAAGATTATTCCTGTCTGTAAAGATGGTGCTGTTTTTCTTTTTCCTTTTATGATCACAGAAGAAGGTGACTTCTGAGAGCAGACACACAGTTAGGTTCATCACAAATACCAGCCACAGGGACACAGTCACTGTGAACCAGCAGATTCTGTTGACATGTCCCTAGGGGAATGTATGAAACACTGGCATTAGCTTTAGGTCTGAGTTGAGATGGCAGCATGAAATCATATGGACACTGGGTGCTATCATCCCCCCCAAGAGTTTTATTTTATATAAATTGCAGGCCACCCTACACATGTATTTAAAATTTACTATGGTTGAGTGAGTCAGGAAAAAAAAGGAAGAAATGTTGCTTCCAGTATTAACATTCATTATCACCTGGTACACATGTTGTTCTCTTAGGGATATTTCCTGACAAAGATTTTCACGTCAACCAAAACGTTGCATTTTCAAAGGCAATATGGCAGACGTATTCAAACACAGCCGAGATGTGTCTACAAGGGAAGAAAGCCCTGCTCTGTGCTTTTTTCTTTCTTACTTGGTGTTTGCCTTTACACCATCATCTCTGAGCAGTCAGTCATCCATCTGCAACATTGATAAAGTGTCTACTTTGAGCAAGAAACTTGAAACCTGGTGCCTGTTAAATGAGAATATCTCAGGACACCAGAGAAAAACCCTCATACTCCTTGAGCTCAGATGTCTGTCATCTTACAGTGTTCCCAAGTACCGTCCATGGGTGAAAAGGCTGGAACCTGCTGCTTTGTTCTGCACTGTCAGTCTAACTTTGTCGTAGTCTATGTCAAGATTGCCCAACCTACAGCCTGGATGGCTTTGGATTCAGCCCAACACAAATTTGTAAACTTCCTTAAAACATTATGAGATTCTTTTGTGATTTTTTTTTTTGGTTTTGATTTTGTTTTTTTAGCTCATGTGCTATTGTTAGTGTTAGTGTCTTTTATATGTGGCCTAGGGAAGCCAAAAGGTTGGAAACTCCTTGCCTATGCATACATGTTAAAAATAGGAGCTGGGAGAATGGCATATTCATACATTACTGGAGGAAACATACACTGGTACATCCTACCTGAAAAGTTATCAGAAGCTTTAACAATGTCCAAGCCTGTTTATTCAATAAAATAATTCTGGAGAATTATCTTAAGGAAATATTCAGAGACTGAAGTTATATAAATGATGAGAAATATGAGAACTGTCCGAAAAGTGTCCAGCCATGTAATATAAAAAATAGGGGCATTTATGGCTGGATTTTTTACCTGGACAGCTCTCATATAATCAACAATCTAAATGCTATGAGAAGAATGATGAATAAAAATAATTATTATATAGCCACTTAATTGATGCCTTGTTATGTACCCCATGAAAAAGATATTTTCAGAGACCAATCCTTTGGTGGCTCAGGCTTAAAAGAAAAAGAAGATAGGAAAGTAAACATAGTCATACTCATTTTACATTTTTAAATTATATATGTAAATATGCACATGTATAACAAAGTTGAAATCACAGTGGCACATGGTAGGCAAATAAATTCATTGTTGAAAAAACGAAGTTACAGCAAAATTATAATTGTGCATATGTTTGGGAGTTTGACTTGGAGTGGCTATATTTCTTTT
>PVKE010046519.1:0-12231 GCA_004027555.1 Craseonycteris thonglongyai | reverse complement strand
AGTGTATCGGAATTCTTGATGAAACAGGTAAATCGGGTCTGACCAAGAGCTCTGTTGTGAGTGATCCATAATATGGCAAAATGCAGCAAATGTAGCCAGTCTTCGAGTCAGCTAGAGTATAAACTCTGATACCCCATTTTGTCGGTTTCTTAGGATTGTATGTTATGATTTGACACTTCAAATCAGCCTGGCGCCGCAGCGGCGCCACTCGAGTTGCTGCTTCAAATCAGCCGGGCTCCGCAGCGGCGCTGCTCGAATTATAAGAGCTACAATCGCTTCAAAGTCCATGGTACACGGAATTCCACCCCAGACATTGTGAGCGATCGATGATCGACCAAAATTGGCCTCATGATCGACCAGTCGATCGCGATCGACTTGTTGGCCACCCCTGCATTAGACCATGATGGCTTGAAACATAATAGTGTCAGTGTCAATGGGGCAAACAAAGCACAAATACAGGTATTCAAGGTAGATCTGGTGATTCACTACTTGTGAGAGTAGAAGAGGATTTCAGGATTAGTTGCACAACTCTGGAGTGGGCAACTGAAATTCAGTACATATTCAAAAGCAAAAGAGCTAATCAGAAAAATCAAGTATTTTAAATAGTTTAGATTTTGAATCCACTTGGTGTTATATCAACCATTGATCCCTCTTTACTCATCATTCCATCTTACCCTATTTGGGGTTCACTTTGGAATGCCTGTTTGTATGCATTGCCTTAAGATCATACTTTCCACCATTAATAAAACAAATAACAACAAACATGATTTGAAGCCTTGATCTTTAATTTTTCTTTGTGATCTATAAAATACTATCTTACTTTGGGAGTCCATGTTTGTCATAAAACAAAATATCAGATTTATCTGTGAAATGGTATTGCACACGTGTGGAAAACTACTATAAAGAAATCAAAGTACTTTGGGAGTTGAAAGGTAGAATGTGAGGAATCTGAGAAGGCTTTCTCTTTCTCTCACAAATTTGGAAGTGCCCTCAGTGAACATTTTCCACTGGAGATCTCAATGGCCCTGTCTGCCATCAGGGTTGCCTTTGTTTCTGCTCCACAATCACTTTACAGAGAAACTTCTTTTTTCATCTGGAAAGTTTATCCCACTCAAAGACGAATGGGCAATGACATCTTTTCTAAAACGCAAGTGTATAAGCTCAGTGTGAACAGCTGTTGGAATCATTGTGGGTAAATATTTTGCTCTATAGAAAACAACCTTGATGAGCCTACATGGTCACATTGCTTTCAGGACTAATGCCCATCTGTTGGGCTGGCTGAGTGCCTGGTCACTCGTTGGTCGGACGTTAGGACATACAGTGCCTCAGTCAGCAAATTCTGTCTGGGTTCTCTCCGGCTACAGCACTGCCCCCTGGATGTTAGATGCGCTGCTGCACGCAAGCGGCAAATGATTGCATCAGATTTAAATCCCTCTTTTGACTCGCTCATTCAAAAAAAACAAAAAGTAAAAATTTTATGTAAGGTGTATATTAAAGGCCAGAATACCTTAAATCCGTTATTGAATTGTATTGTTCTGTTTATTTAATTCTTTTTAAAGATGAGATGGTCACCATAACATGCAGTAATCACATATGATCACTGCATTTTGATACTTATTTGTTTTTCATAAAGAACAATTTTCTTACAACTTCCCCTCCTGCAAAAATAAAATAAAATATAGAAATATAAAAATGATTTTTCTGATTTTAATTTTTTTTTTATTTTACCATTATTTATTTTTTGTTTATATTTTTATCTTTTTCTGCCTTTTTCTTTCCTCTCTACTTTAATTTAACTGAAAATAATTATGATTTCAGTTTATTTATTCCCATTATTTATACTGGATGCAACCATTCTTTGTAGGTCCCTGATTTTTTTCAGTTTTCTCTCAAGTCTGAAATCCCTCCAAACAGTATATTCCTCTAATTATTTCCTTCTTTTGCCCTCTCACTGATCCCTGTTCATCTTGTAGAAGTTTGAAATCTTCACATTCTTTAGTCGTTTGGTGAGTAGTTGTTTTTTTTTTAGTTGATCACTTTCTACTGACTTCAAGAGGAACTATGGTACATGATCTTATAATTCTTTTCTACTACTCTTTTAATTAGCTGCTTTACATTTGGCACTCAGACAGCAGAGAAAATAGGGCTCAAAGGTGATATAATTCTAAGCAGGGAAACTTCTCTGTGGGATGTAGAAACATTAATGTCCTTTTCATAAACCTGTGCAGCTGAGAGGCTGGTCTATGTAAATCACTGTCATTTGAGGGTGCTAAACAATTACAGGAAGCTGTGACGAGAGATGCTCAGGTTAAAGAGATTTATGATACGCAAGATTATAAGGTGAACTTACACTCCTTGATGTTTTCCTTCACTTCCTTCTCACTTTTCCAGCCCATAACCAAGGTGGCAAAATCAAGAGTGAGGAAAATATATTGGGAGACAGTGAATGTAAATAATATCTCAGTTCTCTACCTCATCCAGGCAGCAGGTATTTAGTCACCTTAGCTCCATGGATATTTATGTAGATTGTGTGATTGTTTTTTAATCAAAGAAGTAAGTAGAAAATACGTAATATATTCTATTCATTGATGAAATAAATGTTATTAAGTGAATATATTTGTGACAGGTAATGTCTTAGCCACCAGGAAAGGATGAACAAAATATTAGAGTACAAGTTTCAAAAAATGCAATTCAAGCTATACCCCTGTTTAACAAATACATTAAGTTTAATAAATTCTTTAATCACCAAATATTGAAAATGTTATTATATTTATAAATACTTAAGCCATAGTAAAAATAAAAATATTTAATTTTAAAAATAGACTCACCAGATGTACCATTTTAAGTAGGATGGAAAATGAAGGTACTGCCCATTTCATATGGTACATATGGTCAGCCGAGTCTCACTGGGTTAAATTCAAGGTGTCAGTAGGATAACCATCCATACTGTTTGAAATTGGGCAATACTTCCATCCAATTGGACAATAATTTTGGACAATACCTAAAACAGTACCTCTGGTCGGCCTATTTAAAAATCAATTAATTGCTTTTGTTGTATAATTGACATATAATATTGTGTAAGTTTAAGGTGTATAATATGTTGATTTGATACATTTATATATTTAAATATGATTACCATTGTACCTTTAGCTAATATCTCTATCATGCCAGATAATTATTATTTCTTTTTTTGTGGGAAAACAATTAAGATCTACTCTATCACCAACTTTGAAATTTGTAATTAGTATTGTTGATGATAATCACACTACTGTGTATTAGATCCCAGAGCTTACTCATCTTCTCATTGCAAATATGAACCCTTTCACAAAATCTCCCCAATTCTCCTCCCACCCAGTCCCTGGTAACCACCATTCTACTCTCTGTTTCCACAAGTTGAACTTTAGGTTTCATATGTAAAGACTATCGTCATACAATATTCTGTCTTTCTCTGTCTGGCTTCTCATTAAGAATGATGCCCTCAGGGGAAGCCAGGATGGCTCAGCGGGTTAAGCACTCGCTTTGAAGCTCTGAGGACCGAGGATCAAATCCTGGCCCCAACCTGTGAGGACCCATATGCTGAACTGGAGTGTGCATCCTGAATGTGGTGAGGCCCCCAGTTCAGTTCAAAAATAAATAAATAAATAAATAATAAAATTAAAATAAAATAAAAAAATAAAGAATGATGCCATCAAGTTCCATCCACATTGTTGCAAAAGGCAGAATGTCTTTTTTCTCATGGCTCAATATTTTACTGTGTGTATATGCCACACCTTCTTTATCCATTTATCCAACATGCACACTTTGTTTTTGTTTTTTTTCATGTCTTGATTTTGTGAATAAGCTGCAATGAACATGAGGGTGCATATATCTCTTAGACAGCCTGTTTTCATTTCCATTGAATATATACTCAGAATGCAGTATCCTATGGTAGTTGCATTAAAAATACTATTTTTGAGGGCAACTATTGCTATTAAGTTCAGAATAATACAATGGGGTAATTTGCTGTTTAAAATACGATTCAGAGGAAGCCAGGATGGCTCAGTGGGTTAACTACTCACTTTGTAGTCCTGGGATTCGAGGATCAAGTTCCAGCTCTGGCCAGTGTGGAACCACATGATGAATTGGGGTGTGCTTCCCATGTGGGAGGTCCTCAGTTTGCTTCTTGTCAGGGAGAGCTACCCATGTGAAAGGTCTCCAGTTTGGCTCCCAGCTCTCGGGGGCGTGCCTCCCATGTAGGAGGTCCTGGCCAAGTTCCCACCCTGCACGGCCCTGGCCCACCAGTATGTAATGAAACCATGTTGAAAAAATTGATGACATACTACTACGGAGACTGCTCTGTGCTCTCCCCCTTCTGTCTCTGTCTCTCTCTGTTTCTCTGTCTCTGTCAAAAACAATAAAAAAAAAAACAAGTCTTTAAAATACCATTTTGAAGAAAATTGGAGCTCTGGAAATTTAAGTGGCTTGCTCACAGCTAGTGAATAGCAGAGCTGGGATTGAGAAAGCAGTCCTGATGTTGCAGCCACATTAGCCTCTATGCTTTTTCTTTGATAAAATAAAATTTTTTAAAATCCAGCTTTGTCCTCACTGGATACAGAAAAAGTTAGTCTGCAAAGGTGATTATTAAAGTTCAATTTAAATCATTGTTATTTAAAGAAGGAATGGTCCCTTGATTACATTCTGCAAAATGTTGACTACTTTAATGCTTAATTTGGAAATTGCTCCCAAGATTATTCTTCCCATTCCAAGTGCTTTTTCTGCGAAAACATGCTACATTATCTCTCCCATCAGCATTCTGTGTATTGCAGAAAAGTCAAGAGTGTTTTAAACATATTTTAATGAGAAGAATTTCTTTAAGAAGATCTCAACTGAGAGCTCATTCAGACAGAAAGCTAAATCCTATAATAATTCTTATAAAATTGTATTACTTGGTATATTTTGAAATATTCTGTCTCTTTTTCAGAATCTTATGTGTAAGTTTCCTCTTTACTATTCTCATTCACACTTGCATCATATCTAGCCTAGTGAGCTAATGGCTTTGTCTTGCTTAAAAGCATGGCAATCAGAAGTTACCTACAGTAGACTCTCAGTTAACCAGCACCTATGGGAGATGCTGAACAAATGTAGTTTCTGGTTGTTTGAGTGACACTATTAAAAATAGGCCTAATTATATTATATCCCATATCATACCATACCATATCATACACTCTGTATTGCCTTGATATTAATATCAAAATACAGCAATTAAGAGCAAATTACAACAAAGATAAAGTTAATGTAAACAGTTCTAGTATAAAACAGCTTTATGAATGTGGCATGCAACTTTAGTTAAATGGCAGTCAATAAACTTTTCAACTTGAACTTTACTAACATAATTTTTTAACTACAACAAACTTAGAAAAAAGCACACATACACCCTTAAAACTGTTACAGTGTGGGTAGAGAGTTTACTGGGTAGACATCACATCAGAATCATCAGGATCTGATGATGTAGCTAGGACATGCTCAGAAGAACAGATGTGGATGGTTTTGGCTCTATTAATACATCAATAGATGATGTTGCACATCAAACTTGCATGCAGCTTTCTTGAAAAATTAGCAAATATTAGCTTGTTTCAGTCTCTATGCCTCTCGTGCAAAATTAGGTTTTACATGATGTGCAGCTACATAACATGCTAAGAAGTGAAGAAAGGTTGGTGTTCTGTAAAAACTATTAGTTTCAAATGCTTCAGTAGCTCTCAGCCAGGGTACTTTTTCTACCTCACACCCATCATCCTCACTCTCTTCCTCTTCTGCAACAGTCATTGCTCCACGATTCACAACAGCTTCTATGATTTCTTCTATATTAAGTGTATGAGTTACTGGTGTAACTTCTTCCACAGCAAGCCAGTCATTGAGTTTTTCTCAAGACAAATTCATATTGTCATTAGATGAATCAACTAACTCAGAGATTTCATCATAAATTCAACTACTGGCATCCATACTATTGACATGAAACCCTTCACGGTTGACAGAGGCGGAAGAGGGTTCCGCAGGCATCACAGCTGACCACAGCTTTCTTCAACATTTCCATAATGTTTCACTTCTCACAGAATCCCAAACACAACTGACAATGTAGACAGCATCTTCGAGATTTCTCTGAAAGTCTGTAATTGTCTCATCAAAGTTAGTCATTTTGCTCATGAAGTCAAGCCTGTAAAACATTTTATGTTGACACACAGTGAATGGGCAAGCGTGAGAGACAAACACGTGGTGCACGAAGCATGGGCTTACTCACAGAACAGCACAGGGTGCTATGCTCCACATTTAAACTTACATTTCCACTAAAGATTGCTTTTGATTATTATTTGAAGTATTAGTTCTTAAATTTTTGCCCGTTGCTTGAGAGTGTCAATTAACGGAGTCTACTATATTACCAAAGCAAAAGCCAGTTTCAAACCCCCAAGATGTCTGCATTACAATTGGTTTTAAGATACATTAAACACTCAAATTAGGTATTATATAGTAACATTTTGCTGTTAGACTTTTTTTAGATTTTTTTCATTTTAATTAATGGGTACACCAACTAGTTGAAAATAAAAAAAATTTAGATAACATCACTATTTTGGTCCGCATTATACAAAATATTTTGTTTTTTATGAAAACACTTAAGAGAGAGAGTTTTGCAGTTGATTATGTTCACAAGCATCACTTCACATATTTTGAATTGAACTTCTTTAATAGATGTACTGCAGAAGTGAGCATGATTTAACTTTAAATTAGTGTAAGTAATTCATATTTATTTTCATGAACGTTGGATGTCCTGAATGCTTGGAGTTATATTCTATTCATTTGGTTATTATCTCATTTACCCAAATATGAGTAAATATCATGAAGGAAGAACCATACTGAGGACAGTGGGTTATGTTTGGAATCACAGAATATGCTGAGAGTACTATTGTGGAGGTTATAAGATAAAGCATGTAGTTTAATGCCCAATCTCTATATAACATTTCATTGATTTCTCTTTCATAACAAAGTCATATCATTTTTATATCAACAATTTTGTGGAATAAGATAAGACACTAAATGTAGTTATTAAGTTAAGTCAATTTATATGAAAGCCTTAATTTTAATATATTTTTGAAGTTAGTGTCAAGAAGAGAACCCAGGTTTAAATATTTTTCCAGGTTGACAACACTAATACTTCACCTAAAATTTATAGCATAATTCTTTATGTAACTCTCACTCAAATTTAATACAAAACAACATCCTTCTGTCTCTATCATGAAGACTTTAAAAAATTGTTACATATAATTGAACACAAGATCATAAATATTTAATATAATTATATGCATGTATACAAAACATGCTATGTATGTGTATATATATGATATACAATAATAAATATGCATATAAGAGGCCTGACAATTAAGTTTGTGAACTTACTACCATGCAGTTATGTTGGCAGCACTGTACAAACAACTCACTAAGGTTTCATAACCTTGCCATATCAGTGTTTCACAGCTATGTCCATGTTGATATGTGGCAATGTCTTCCTGAGTAGCATTCATTATTGTTGTGGCATGTTTTTGTGTACCATGGTGAGAATGGTGGAGTTTGAACTAGATCAATGAACAAACATTAAATTTCTTGTTTAATTTATCAAGAGTAGAAATGAAATCAGGGACATGTTAGTCCGAGCATATGGGGAAAATGCCATGAAGAAAGTAGCAGTTTATGAATGGACTAAACCATTTGTTTTTTCAAGAGGAGAGGAAGTCTCACTGGTGAAGAGAGATCAGGGGAGCCAGTAACAAGCAAAACTGATGAAAACAACACAAAACTGTCAAACTATGTGTCAAAATCATCATCTGACTGAGAGAAGCATAGCAGACTGAGTCAACATCAGTAGAGAAACAGTTAGGGAAATCTTCACTGAAAATCTTGGCATGAGAAAGGTATCTACAAAAATGGTCCCAAAGGAGCTCACTGTGAACAAAAACAAAGGGGAGTTGAAGCTTGCCAAGACCTTTTGTAGAGACAGATGATCTTTTGGGCCATGTTATCACTGGTGATGAAACATGGGTGTACCAATATGACCCTGAAACGAAGTGTCAAAATACACAATGGAAGTCACCCAATTCCTGATGACAAAAAAGTTCTGTCTGTCCAAATCAAGAGTCAAAAGTATGTTGCTAACCTTTTTAGCAACATAGAGGAATAGTTCATGATGAATTTGTACCAACTGGACAAAACAGTCAACCAAGTTGATTATTTGGAAGTATTGAAAAGGCTGCATGAAGCAGTTACATGAAAATGACACACTTTTCACCAAGAAGTCATGGCTTTTGCATTACAACAATGCACCTGCTAACACGGAGTTATTGGCCGTAAACAAATCACTGCATTGGAACTCCCTTCCTACTCATCTGTTCTGGCCCCCATTGACTTTTTTCTTTAACCAAAGATAAAGAAAATACATAAAGGAAGACATTTTGAGGACATTCAGGACATCAAGGCTAATATGAAGGGTGGGTGAGGCACTGGCATTGGTGCATAGCTTCACAAGGGGAGTACTTCGAAGGTGATCATGGTGATATTCATCAATGAGGTACATAGTACTTTTTCCAGGATAATTTAGCATGCTCAACTGTCATATCTTGTCTGTGCAGTTGATGTGAAATTATGTAATTTTAGTAATGTTTGTCCTAATGTTGCTGTGGATTTACTGGTCTTGGACAAATTCTAAAAGTTATAGTAGTAAAAAGTGTTTTCATAATATTTATATTTGTAGTGTAAAATTTAACATATAATCTCTGTAGAGATTGAATAATTTAAATTATACTACTGTAGCCTTAAAATGAAGTAAAAATTTCAAAATAATAATTTTAGAATTTATGACCTTCACCTCTTTAAACTTAAAATATTTATACAGTATTTCGGTGCATTTGAGACATTAGAGAAATAAATCATGTGGTATGCTTTAACATATACCAAATAAAATATATGTATTCTCATATTTTCAGGGATTAGTGAACAGCAGCTTGTAAAGAGAACAAATTTTTTTTTTTTTATGATTTTTTTGAGAGAAGGTGAGAGAGAGAAGGAGGGAGGGCCCAGAGCAGTCTCCATAGTTACAAATCATTAGTTGTGACATGATTTCATTCCACACAGGTGGATGTGGGCCAGTTGAGGCAGGAACTGAACTGGGGGCCTCCCACATAGGAGGCAAGAATCTTTAGTGTCATTCAATCCGGCAGTTACCAGTTGTGCTGCAGTTCCGCATATAGGGTTGCACAGGCCAGAGCTGGGAATTGAACCTTGGACCTTGAGATTGTGAGGCAAGCACGCAACTGCTGAGCTATCCTGGCATCCCCAACAAAATTATTTTGAGAGAATGGGTCACTTTGAGAATGTAAGAACACTAGGAATCTCATCAGAAAAGGGTCAGTGATAGATTGTATTGTTATATAGGTGACAAGAGTTGTAGGTTGACAATGTGAAGGTAAGAAATGAAATCACGGCAGGAGGTAGCATTGTTTATTTAGAATGTAAAACTGGCAACTGTCTGAAGAACTAATATAAATCAACATAAAACATTCTTTCCCAGTATATAAAAGTTAAATCAGAGGCTTTTATGAGTGGAATGATATAATATTCCCATACACCGTAATAAAATTCTCTGTTAAACTTCATTCTGTTTAGTTTAGCCTAATTATAGAATAGCTCCCATTCTGAATTTCTTTTGTGAACACAAAGTTATGGATGTGTTAAAAATAAAGTATCAAAAAAAACCAACAACATTATAGCAGTATTCAATATCCATTAAACCAGCTTATTATCGTAAATGGCAGTCAACAAAACAATTTTTACTTTATTGTACTTGTTTTTATACTACTGAAGTTTGGTTTCTGGGAATATATATATACATACTAATACCTGAGGTTACTAGACAAAGTCCATTTAATAAAAAATTAATGAAGTAATTGTTTTCATAAAAAAATATGTAGGTTGATAAGATATTAGATGTTTAAAACCTTTTAGGTAAAATTCAACTTTACTTTTTAAGTGTTTCACTTCCAAGAAGCTTGGAGCAAAATAGAAGAAAAAAAAATTTACCCAGAGAAGTATTTCATATTTTTCCAATAATTCCACAAGGACGTAAAATATTGTACTGAATCTGTGCATAAGCTCACTAAGTTGAAAAATTAGTTTGCAAAATACATCAGCATTTGTACTAATACTGCAGAGATTGCCTCCCTCAGTCACCAAACCATTTATTTTAGATGTGTGATCGGCTCAGGGCGCTTTGGAATGTTTGTGGAATTTTGACTGTATTTTATCTACGATAAAAATTCAACTTGTGTGGCATGAATGAATGCTCCTCTGTGCTTTTTAAAGATTGTTATAATAACATATTTATTTCTATTAAGTTTTATCTCAGGTCTTATTTACATGTTTTATTGTTGTAAGCAGATTGGTAGAGGTCAGCAGCCCTTGCAAACCTGGATAAATAGATACAAATTGCTGAAGGAAGCTATGTTAAGCCAAGCTTGGCCTGCTTCCTCAAGTACGTAGTGAAAACCTGGTACCTAGTTGTAAAACAAGTAAATGAGTCAAATTAATTTATTCATTTTGTCCCTTCCACACTGCTTCCATAATAAGAGTGTGGCACCAAGGGAAATGTGTGGGATTTGGATTTAAGAAATCCTGGGCTTAAAGTAGGCAAATTAGTTTTTATAAGCCTCAATATTTTCAAGAGTTAAATGAGGACATGAATATCTTGTTTCTATCTTGTTTTAAATATATTAAATGAGATCATGGATGTACCATATTTGACATAGGAAAATGCTTGAAAACTGGTAGTAAATTTTTGTTATCTTTTTAATTTGTATAGTTCAAGATAAAGCAAAGGCTTGCTTTTTAGTTTTTTTTATCTTTGCCTGTCTTTGTAATTTAGAAGGCTAAGCATCTTCATGAAATCCTAACTATCCCCAAAAGATAAGCCATAAAATGTGGATTTATTTTATATAGGATTACTCTATGTAGTCAAGCATAACAGTGAAGTGTTTTGATGGACTTTTCATATTTAATTCCTCAGATATAGAAACCAAAAAGATTCAACCGTACTATGTTAATGTCCACAGTTTCAAAATGCCCTAGAACCACAATAAATAACCTATGAACTCCGTAACAATTTGTGGCTCATTGTTCATAGCCAGAGGACTTCCCTGACATTTATATATTCTGTTAAACCACCCATAGCTGTGCAAAAAGAAGAATAAAAGGCATTAGCAGGTATGTTATTAAACTAAGGAGAGCAAGGCCATTCAAGCTTATGACCCCAAAGTATGTTGGTACAGGCTGTTATTCAATTCTGGAGAACCCAGCCTATTATTGTTCGTTAATTAAGTGTAAAATTATGAACTGTCTCTCTCTAATATATAGATGCTGACACTGCAAGTGATATTAGTTGAATTATTATTTTTATATGCTTTAGCAACTTAATATATTTAAGGGTGGCATAAATGTCTCTTGACTATCTTTTATTCTGATACATACCGTTGAGTAATTGCACTAGCAGTTTATGAACTATAATCACACTTACAGTGTTCCTATACATGTGGAGAAAATGGACCTGAGGCTTTCAGGAGGCTGGAAACTGTGCGACCTCCATTAGAACTCTCTTCTAATGACAGGGTTTAAGTCTTTTACTTCTTAGACTTAAGTGATCCTTCGGATTCTTTATTAAAATCTGAAAAACTCTGGGAGGGTTAACACCTTAATCCATTATCAGATCACAGCAGGCGTTTGAGCACAGGCTGATCAGAAATAAGCATTGCCAGAAAGAGTGGGACATTATTGAAGAAAAGTGAGAGTGAGTCAAAAATATGCCCGCTTACCTTCTCAAGTTTGTTTCAGTTCAAATTTATTCTATCACTGTGCGATACCAAAAAAGAAATACTTCAGATATAAATGATTATTATATGACCCTGTCCCCCCTTGAAAAACATCAATTGAATAAAAATAATGTCAACATTGTGATATTATAAAAACTATTACTTGTTTTGCATATACCTTGAATGTTGAAAAGAATCACTAATACATAAAGTGTGTGTTTATTAGCTGACTTAAATTTGACTAGAATTCTATTCTGTTAAAGTCTGTGGGATAAATCCCAAACATTTGATAATAGTAACTTATCTCTTACAGAAGTGTCTCTAGAAAACTGGAAAATATTTTAAACTAAAA
>PVKE010046518.1:0-12231 GCA_004027555.1 Craseonycteris thonglongyai | reverse complement strand
AAACAAAAAAATCTCCAACAAGATGTAATTTATGATACAACATTGTACATATTTATCTGCATACATTTTATATGATTATATAAATAGAAATTTATAAATCATAACAATGATATTACAAAATTATATTGGTACTAAAAAAGTGTACTTAAAAACTATTTGCAATTGGGAAGCCATAAAATGTTTCAGATATATTCAATATGCACTTATGAAAATCTAGCAAACAATATGAAAAAAATAATTAATATTATTGTTATATCAGCCATTTAAATTAAATATCACGCATTGCCTGAACCAGTATTTAGTAAGAAAGCCATCAAATCATTTAGCTAAATATGAGAGAAAACACAGCAAGAAAACATTTTTCTTAAAATAAGAGGAAGAGTAAAAAAAAATTATAATATATATATATATATATATATATATATATACTATAATTCAATTATTTAATTGGAGTCTCTATAGATGATAAGAAAGCTAATACTTTAACAAGTGTCAATTCATTACTCCCAATCCATTGGTTACACAATTCTCCAAATTTAGTCCTCACTTGTAGCCAAGGAAGATCTGGAATAGGAAGTGTGTCCTAAAGATTAGAGTCCAAGACTGGGTAATACTGAACAGAGAATCTGCTCCTAAACAAGAAAAAAATAGCTATATATAAACTAATACCTCATCTAAACACAGGTAAAGTGAACTGGAAACATTTCTCCAGCAATATTTCAGAATTGCTATAGATCACAGAGGCTTATGAGGCTCAAATTCTTTCCATTTTTATTTGTCATTAGTACATTCCCATCATTTATTTTACTCCTCCTGTTGTCACCATTACATATTACATTTTATTTAGTTTACATTTCTACAGACTAAGAAGGACCAAATGCACACCTAAAGTGATTGTCAGATCCTGAAATTCCAGCTTGTTGTAAATAGATGAAACTTTTAGTGTCTCATGGTGAAAATGTGTTTGTATTTTATATACAGAAGGAAAGTGAATATTTGTGAACTAGAGGTAACAGAGTGAAATACTCCTTGAAATTATATACCGTACTATTGCAAGTTTCTGTTTCTTCAAATCCTGCTGGAATTATCTTATTTAAGGAATGTGATTTGTTTCCTAATTGGTCATTGAATGCTATAGTAATAGGTAACTGAAAGTTTCTGTAAAGTACATTCATAATGTGAGTAGGTGGGATTGGATTACTTAACTATTAAGTATCACTGGGATAATTTTCTTGACAGAGTACCATCAATCCCATTGTACCGAAACAAAAATACATAAATTGTGTACATCATAGTTTTGAGGACATGAAAGAACAGTGGTAGCAAAAGGACTAGATTAGCACTCCCAAGAATAAAAAACCCTTTCTAAGTAAGCTGAATCTTCATGCACTGATAAATCAACTTCAAGAAATACAATTCCATGAATAATTTTTTTGCTTCTCATTTAGCCTCTTTCCTATAATATAAAAATATCAGTTACTATACCTTTTTTTTTTCAACATGCATATCTAAAAGACAAGGACTTTTATTGAACATGTAACTGCAGTACCTCTACAAGTACCACATTAAAAATACATTTTTTTAATATCAAACAACCAGTGTAAAAATTTTCAATAATCTCAAAATATACTTTACTTACTTAATTGGTTTCTTTGAATGAAATAAGTTATGCAAATTGCACTTAAATAATATATGCCATTTCATCTTCCTTTTAAATATTTTTAGAAGATTTATTTTATTATTTGAGAAAAGGAGAGAGAGAAAGAAGGAGGGAGGGCCCAGAGCAGTCTCCATAGTTGTACATCATTAGTTGTGTTACAGTTTTATTCACACAGGTGGGTGTGGGGACTTGTAGGTTGAGAACCAAGCTGGGAGCCTCCCTCATGGGAGGCGAAAACCTTTGCTGCCATCTCAGTGGTTACTAGTTGTATTGCAGTTCAGCATATATGTTTGAACAGACCAGGGTTGGGATTCAAACCTTGCACCTCACTGTTGCAAGGCAAGCACTCAACTTAGTGAGCTATCCCAGCATCCCATATCTCATTACATCTTGGTTAATATGTTTATTGCTTCCCTCTCCTTTTAATATCTCATTATATCTCTGACCTACTTTAAAATCCTCGATAATATGTCTTTGTAATTAGAATACAATCTAAAATTCTACTCATAGTGTACAAGAAACCAATTGCTTGATTTCAACTGGCAGTCTCCAGCACCCTACCATGGCTAGCTATAGCAGATTTTTTTCCCCCTCTCCCCCTCCCTTCCTCCCTTCTTTCTTTTCTTTCTTACTTCTTTTTTCCTTTCCTTCCTTTCTCCTTCTCTCTCTCTCTTTCTCTCTCTCTCTCTCTCTCTCTCTCTCTCTCTCTCTCTTTCTCTCTCTCTCTCTCTCTCTCTTTCATATTCTTTTCAATTCCATTACAACACAACTTTATTCTCTTAGGATTCTGAAGTTTAGAAATCTGAAATTGATTTCATTTGGCAAAAATCAAGCAGTAGTCAGTGCTGTTTCCTTGCAGAGATTGTGAGAAGACAATCCTCTTTTTTCTTTTTCTTTTTTTTTTTACAGTTTTTTTTTCAGCTGCCCTAGGCTGTCTGTATTGTTTGGCTATGGCTCCCCTTCCTCCTTCTTCAAAGTACACCACTTTATTCTCTTCTTCCATCATCATATTGCTTTCTCATCATCTGTAGTAAAATCTGCCTCTGCATTCCTCTTGTAAGGACACTTGTGATTATATTTGAGGCTTTATTTTCTTTGAATATGTCCCATTTTGTCCTGAGCTTTATCATCTGCTCTATCTAATGCTTTCCCTCCCAGGTAAATGGTATACATCTGTGGCTGTTACTCATTACTCAAGTCTCAGTCCAAATATTATTTCATTGGAGAATTTATTTCCCACCTTCATTTTTATCATGTTACCATTTTAATTTCCCTTGTATCTATTATCATTTTCTGAAATATTTAATATACATGTACATTAATTACTTTTCTTCTCTTTCTCCACAAATGAAAAAATAAATACAGAGTGGATAGAAATATTCCTTACTTAGTTCTCCACTGTTTTGTCAGCTTTTGTAGCAGGGTCAGCCACTCAATAACTACTCAATCAAAGCTAGTTGAATAAATAAATTAATTAATATATAAAAAATATTCACCTTTGTCTCTTTTGAGAACCTAAACACTTAATAATATGGATTCTATGGGGTAAGGTGTTGTATGTCACAGTGTAACACTTCACAAAATCATCAGACATTCATATCTTTGAGTCATGCAATTTACTTTGTATATTTTTAAGTTAAATTTTTGTTTTTAGTATTAGCAACCTATGTTTCAAAAACATTAAATCAAAAACAAGCTTTCAGCATAAAATAAAATTGCAAAGATGGAAACAATGCACTTGGAAATTTCAACTTAAAAAAATTTGTCCTTAATGGGCATTACTTTAAATCTCTTCTACATTTGGTACTATAATTAGAATGAAACACAAATTTACTTTCAAAAATCTCTTTAAGAAATACCTTACAAAACACATTCAGCAATAAATTATTTCAATAGATAATCTGTCATTTTCAATTTCTCTATCAAGAAATACATGTCTAGTGAGTAAGAAATTTAAAATAAAAAAACTTATTAAAAAGTTGCCAAATCATTTGTTAAGGATTCATATTTGAAATAATACTTTTAAGAGAAAGGAAGAAAAGGGGATATCTGTTCTTTACATTCCAGTGTATATTAAATATTCAGAGAGAGAAATTACTTTAGATATTTTATTTGGGTACTAACCAATGTTATCCCAATAAATTAAACAATAAAATATAAAAAAGATTATTTAGGATAAACTGTGAATGATCAAAATGTTACTGATAATTAAGTGATTTTAAAATCTGTTATATTTTTTATTGCACATATCTGGAATCAAATCACTGCTATTTAATTTAAAATAATATCTTGAGAGTATAGTGAGTATAGAAAAGAATTCTATATAGAGATAATACTTTTAAAAAGAGAGAGAGAACACTTAAGGATTAAATGAGGCTATGACTTGTACTAGAGTGTAAACGGGGGCAAGATCTTGCATAGACTTTCTGAACTCCATTTCCCCCTCTATAAAATGAAAACAATCATATTGTCTAATTTTTAGAATTATTTTGAGGATTAGATAAGTTATTATACACAAAACACTAAGAACACTAAGAGCCACACACAAACACACACACACACGAGTACCGACAATCATGTTTGAGAACTCATCCTAGAAAAAGCATATCTCATTGTTGAATTTCAGTAAGCTCACCTTCAAAATACTCCCCTTGGGAAATTGGGAAACTGTGCACTAATGCCAGCACCTAGTCCACCCTTCTAAGCAATTTTGGTACTCTTTTTCTGGAATGACCATCAAAGCGGACATCATATTATGCTCAATCTCCTGAACGTCAATCAATCGTTCTTTCAATATTTTCTTTATCTTCAGAGGAAAATAAAAACAAAACAAACAGATATGGGGGTCAGATTAAGTGAGTAGGGAGGGTGTTCCAATACAGTTATGTGTTTACTGGTAAAAACTCCCTCAGTTTACCTCCCACAGTTCCCTGTGAGCTGGTGCATTGTTGTGAATCAAGAGCCATGAGTTGGAGAAATGTTCAGGTTGTTTTCATATAATTTTTTCATGCAGGCTTTTCAGCATTTCCAAATACTGAACTTTGTTGACTGTTTTCCACTTGGTACAAATTCATAGTGAACAATCTCTCTAATATAAAAAAAGGTTGGCAACACAGTTTTGACTCTTAATTTAGACAGATGAAGCTTTTTTGATCATAAAGAATTGGCTGACTGCCATTTTGCTTTTTGTTTCAGAGTTGCATTGGTATACCCATGTTTCATCATCAGTGTTTACACAGTCCAAAACATTGTTCTGCCTTTCCAAAAGGTCTTGGCAAACTTCAACTCTCCTTTGATTTTGTTTATCGGTGAGCTCCTGCAGAACCATTTTTAATGAAGTCTTTTTTTTTTTTAATTAAGTCTTTTTTTTTTAGTTTTTGACAGAGAGAGAGAGAGAGAAAAAGAGAGAGAGGGGGAGAGAGATACAGAGACAGGAAGAGAACTGAACCTGGGGCACTCCCCAGTTCAGCACATGGATCCACACAGGCCAGGGCCGGGATTCGATCCTGGGTCCCCAGCATTGCAAAGTGAGTGCTCAACCCACTGAGCCATCCTGGCTTCGCCTGCAGAACCATTTTTGCACACACCTGTCTCATGCTAACATTTTTAAGACTTTTCTCTCTCTATTGATGTTGACTTGGTCTGCTATGCTTCTCACAGTCAGCTGACAATTTAAACAGACAATTCAACAAAATTTTGCAATGTTTTCATCACTTCTGCTCACTACTGGTTGCCCTGACTTTTCTTCATCTGTGAGGCTTTCTTTCCCCTCAGAAAAACATTTAATTTGTTTGTACACCGTCATTTTCTTCATGAAATTATCCCCATCAACTTGGGCTAACATTTCCTGATTTCACTTCTACCCTTGCCACATTTAGCAAAAAAATTCATGTTTGTTCATTGCTCTAATTCAAGCTTTGACATTCTAGTGACAGCACATAAAAAGGTGCAACAGTAACGAAAGCCACTGTAACAAGACACTGCCACATGTCACATAAACGCTCTATGACACTCATATACCAAGGTTATAAAACCTTACCAAGTTGTTTGGTAACTTGCAGCACTGTCAATGTAGGCACAAGGTGGCAAGTTCATGAACTTAATCGGCAGACCTCGTGTGTGTGTGAGTGTTTGTGTGAGTGTGTGTATCTAGGCTTTTATGTTTTGTTATAATTATTTTCTCAAATCTTTTATATTTGTGCATAAACTGAGTTGTTTATTTTTACTACGAATTAGAAGAATAAATGTTGATGTTTCCAGGTGCAAAATTATTTTGAATGCCATTGTCATCATAAATATGCAGCGGGGTGAGAGAAAATTTTAGATAGGGCTATTGAAATCATATATAAGCTATTTTGAACATTGTCGATATTATTTTATCTTTATAGCACTAAAGATTAGGTTAAATATGATAGATATAATTTACAAATTTCCATACTTATTATACACTGAGTTACTTAAACATGAACCAATAATTTGATTAGTTAAGAATTTATATTATTTTGGGGGATGTTGGGATAGCTTAGCAGTTTGAGTCCTTGCCTTGTGATTGTGAGGTCTAGGAATTGAATCCTGGTCCCAACCCATGAACCCCTATGCTAAATTGTGGCACAACTATAATCAATGAGATGGTAGTGAGGTTTCTCTCCTCCCATGTGAAAAGGCCCCAGTTTGATTTCTGCCCTGCACAGGCCCAAATTCTCCTGTGTGGAATGAAACTGTGTGACAACTAATGATGCACAAATATGAAGACTGCCCTGGGCCCTCCTTTTTTTTCTCTCTCTCTCTATCCTTCTCCTGTCTCTCTTTCACCTTCTCTCAATAAATAAATAAATAAATAAATCTTTTAGAAAAGAATTTATATGATTTTGAAAAAACTAAGTGACAAAATATATAGATAAAATATTGATAATAAAAATAGTTCAGCATGTTCTAGAAAATGGTCAAATTTTACTTTATATTGAGCAAAAATGTCCTGATAACATGAAGGTAAAATTGTATGATTCCAATAGGACACTCAAAATACACATAAAAGCAAAAAGAATTCAAGAAAACCAATTATGATCATATTCCATTATGGACTATTAGGTCCTCAGTGTTCCATTAGAAATGCACTTATTTTACTTGGTAATTTTATCTTTGAGTTTCTAAAATCTCATTTTGAACTTCAAAATCACATTAAACAAACATCTCAGCATACTTTATTTTTCGCCCAGTGAGTGGAATTTGGAAGAGTGAGAAGATCCCAAAAAAGCAAAAAAACAAAACAAACAAACAAACAAAACATCAAACTAATTTTACCACACTCTAATTTGAGAATATTATTTAATATATGAGAAATTTTTAATACTTTTAGAACAATAAACTTTTATATGATTATTTGTCAATTCTTTTTCTATTCTTTTATAACTGTAATATATCATTACTTATGCATAGGAATCCATTTTTTCTTAGTTTGTTTATGTAACATTTATTCCTATTTGGTCTACTCTGCATACTGCTTTTTATTGTACCCTTTCCTTGATTAAATTAATATTTCCTACATTATAACTTCAAGTAAATTATGTATTATTCTGCAGGCTTTTATACTTTGCAAAATTTTTTACCCATTCTAACTACATTTTATTAGTTTTCAACTAAAATTCTCTTCAAAGAGGCCATTTTTCTTACCGAGACCTATGTTTGATTTTTTCTACTTTTTTCTTCTTTATTATTATTACTATTTTTACATTATGAGCCTTACCAGTATAAATTTTCTACCCTCTTTTTAGGCTCATGTATTAATACTTTGATTTCTCTTAAAACTTGTTAACAAAATAATAGAAAAGTTGAAAAATAATTATGTACATACACCCCTTGTATAAAAAGTCCTAAGTAAAATTGTTAAATCAAATATAAATTAATTATCCTCATGAAAATCCAGTGTTTTAATACTTTTAATCCTTCACTTAATCCTTTATTTACACATTTAATTACTTATTGAATTATTTACTAAAAATTATTTAGTCACTTATTCATTAAAAACTACTTACCTCTATTTTATACATTATTTTGTCTGCTAGCTCCTGATATATGTATGTATATAATTGTGGATTAAAAAGGGACTATATATGTACTAAACCTGAAAAGCTCAGTGGAGGACAGCATGGCAAGCCCTACAAACTCAGACCAAAATTAACCACATATGATGCTCTGAACATAAAAATTCCTAACTAAAAGTGGTCTATGGCAGATAGTCACACCCTGAGCCTATAGCTTTCCTGACAAAGGTTAATCTTTACCATAAGCGAGCTTGTCTATTGTCTTTTTTCATGTTAACATACCTTTGGAACATCAGAGTAATCCTTTTTTTAGATCCCTCAGTGCACCACCCACCACACTAGAGAAAGAAACCACAGAACCCCTCATCTTTATCTTGTTCTAAAAATACCATCCCTGTGTGCTATAAATGTTAATTATTAACTATCCTGTACCCACCAATGGAAAAGAAATGTTTCTCTGTTTTAATTTTTATCCAATCCCAGAGATTTTCTTGCTTTTCTTTTTCACACTCCCTTGATCTGCCACAAAAATGGGTTTCATGTGACCCTCATTCTATTCTTCTTTAATTATAGTGCATAAAATAATCTACAAAACTGCCATCTTCTAGAACATTTTCATACTTTGTTGAGAATTTGCTTCCCAGTATTGTCAACAGTTTGGATCAAATAAACTTATTAAAATTCTCTACATTTTGGACATTTGTTATGTCATATATGAAGCACCCACACGTATATCTGGAAAAAATCCAGCCATTGTCAATATAACAAGAAGTGTTATATGGTCAGATACTTGCAAGACTATATATATATATTTCTTAATACAATAACTACTTACTGAGATAGGACAGGACACTTTTGGGCCCTGTTGTTTTTACTATGTTCTTTGAAACCCTACCATTTGAGTGCAGTTACAGTTTAACTGTGTCCTTTTAATTCTGAAGAGACGGTGAAAAACACATTTAGGGAGGAAAATGCTATGAGGGATCAGAGCCTAAGCAACGTGATGATTGCAGTTACATGTGAGGTCAATCTGGCAATGGTGACATGGCTTGATGAGGTGAGGAAGGACACAAATTGAGTAAAAATATTTAACATCTTCTCTCCTAGCAAAATTTAAATATGTAATACAGTATTATTAGCTATAGGCATTATGCTATATAGTTATTTCAAAATTTATCACAATTTGGAAACTCCACGATTCCACACTGTCACTAGTTAAGGATCTTAGAGTACATTATAAACTAGTTCTGTAAAAGAAATGCCTTTTTGTCTAAATACCACTGTATAATTTGATAAGGTTACAAAAGGCTAGCCATACATTGTTTAATAATTGATTAGACCAATTTATTTTTAAATGATAGATGGTCTGTCAGTAATTATATTTAGTCTAAAACCCATTTGTTGCTTAGGAAACCTGGTTAATTTTGGAAAAGTAGTTAAATAAATTATAAAGTTCATAGAATTAAGAACTAGAAGATAAGAAATGACAAAAAATAGGTCTCTTAACAAGTATTTCACAATTGACCATAGAAAAATTAAAAAGAAAACAACCTTATATTAAAAATAAGCACTGAAAGATACATTGAAAATATATTAGAGAAATTTCTAATTAGCACATAATTGGTTTTTTATACATTCTCAAAACTCATTATTTTGATAAAACTGCTAATTGATAAGCATAAGATAAAGCAAAAACTTTCCTATTTGGAATTTCCTCTCATTCTTTAGAAGAAAATGTGAGATTATAGGATTTTTATGCACAATACATTCAAATTTTCTTCTGAAAGAGCTAATAAAAATGTTATAGGTTGTAGAAGCTAATTTATAGATGACTCTAAAGGCAGAGAAGCTCTGAATTAACCTCGCTTGAAGGAGAACTCAATGTTCTTACTCATTAAAGCTTCCAGCTGTGCGCAAGTAGAGTGTGGTAGATGTTCCACTTTTTTCAGATGAGGACTCAGTGCAAACCTCTTTTCAAAGTTCTTTGATTTATTTATTATTCTGTTTCTCAAAAGATAGGAGAAAATGTGCAATTTATGTAAAGTATTTTTCTCTCAATAACATCTAACTTATGATATTCACAAATTTCCATCAATTGGCTTCAGTTATACCATTTTCCTTTTAAACATATAGAACAATTTAATACCTACGAAATCAAGGCAGCAGCCTAAGATAAAATGCATGAAGGCTTTCTGTTTTATTTTTTGTAATTTACATTTTCTCCTTGGTAGATTAGGCTAAGAACTTATTCTACCAAGGAAAGTATTTGTCAAAAGAATGTCACCATCAAAAAAAAATAGTGTTTTATACAACAGAAGCTGATAAGGATTTCTACATTTGTGTTTCTTGTATTTGTATCATAATGAAATTCAGGCTCTGGTTTAAAATATTATCTTGTCGTTATGGTAAGAAAAATATAAAAAAAAATGTCCTAGACTATGTTTAATAAAGTGGTGTGGGGAAGCCGGGATGGCTCAGTGGGTTAATTGCTCACTTTGCAGCGCCGAGGACCAGGGATCAAATCCCAGCCCATGCAGAACCATATGCTGAACTGGGAGCTCCCCCAGTTCAGTTCTCTCTTCGTATTTCTCTCTTTCTCTCTCTCTCTCTGTCAAAAATAAACAAATAAATAAATATTTAAAAAAAATAAAGTGGTGAGAATTTACAAAAAAAAATTTTTTTATGGAGAAAGAGGAGCCCATTTCTCACTTCAATCTTTATTATTCAAAGTATACTTATATATAACCTAGAGCCTTTTGAACCAAGTATTGTGCTAGACTCTGAATATAAAGCAGCAAATAGTATATACAGGATCCCTATCATCTGCAATCTCGCCCAACCTGTGGCCCACAGGCCATATGCAGCCTAGGATGGCTTGAATGAGGCCCATTACAAATTCATAAACTTTCTTAAAACATTATGAGATTTCCTTTTGTGATTTTTTTAGCTCATCAGCTATTGTTAGTGTCAGTGTATTTTATGTATGGCCCAAGACAATGCTTCTTCCAACAAAGCCCTAGCAAACCAAAAGATTAAACATTCCTGACCTAAAGCATATAGTGTAGTCATTATGTCACTTTCAAGCATAATTTTAAAACTGAATACTTTACAGAATACAATTGAAAATATCTATTCTGCCTTACAAGTCTAAATAAAAACACAATCCACAGAAAATCACCAGAGCTGTTAGATAATTTGACCATGATTTCAACAAAAAGGTAAGCAAGCAAATATTTAATTACAAATTGAGATATGAGATATAAAAAAATAGACAAGAAAAATACATGGGGAAATATTGCAGAAAAAATATTTAAGATCTAGAGATAAGCTAAAGTATTTCTGAGGGGGTAACTTTAAAACTGATTTTTTTTTAATCTTAACAGGTATTACTGAGGTATAATCGATGTACAATGTATTGCAGATATGTACTATATACAGTTTCATGAGTGGGGACACACACGCGTACACACACACACACACACACACACACACACACACACACACACAAAGATAGAAAACAGCCATGAAAAAAAATCTAAGGAAAGAACATACCAGGAAAGAAGAACCTCATGTGTGAAAGCCTTAAGAAAGGAAGGCAGTGGTTCCAATTATAAAAATGGAAAGTGGTCAGTCCAGATAGAACTGAATGGTAAGGAGAAGAATAGTGAAATTGTAGTTGTTGCAGATAAGTAGAGGCTTCTACAGAAAGGGTCATTTAAATTAGCTTAAATTTTAAATAAAATTCTCTAGAAAATCATTGGAAAATAGAAAGTGAAATGGTTTTTAAAGATAATACTATGTAGGCAATGGCTTCGAGGGCTACATGAGAAAAAAAATGTGACAAGTTAGGAGGAAGACAGAGTAACTTAAACAATATTAATTGATTTATACAAGATTCATGGCAGTTGATGTTTACAAAGGTGGATAGACACAACAACAAATGTATACAACTTTGCTAGAATTATCTGTAGAGGAACAATTTTTGTTTGAGCAACAAGTGGATTTGGTCTTACTTACAAAGATCAGGGATCACTGGTGATGTTAAATGTAATGATGTTAGAAATTATGTGGTTGAGAAGAATAGCAAACATTAGTTTTGTCAATGGACATGTATATGTCTGATACTTTTAACAACTACAGTTCCTTTGGAGGATTTTCCAAAGGTTAATGGGTAGAAGAGAAGCAGAAGTGAGAAGCTCTTAAGCTGATCAAGAGAAACAGCAAAATTTAGTAGTTGGAGGAATACTTGGAGCTAAGAAAGTTTTAATTTTTGTTCTCTGCCTAATTTCATGTATAATGATGGTGATTTCATAGTGTTGATGATTATAATGATGGTGATAGTGGTGGTAATGTGATGCCTATGATTATGTAATTGTTCACATATTGAGATGATAGTTTTTCTTGTTTAAATAGAAAACAACATATAATCTAAAAATCAAACCCTCATTTTCTCCCACTTGAAAGAATCTTGTCCTTCTTATGCTTTGCCTCCACTAAATAATTATCACCATTGTTCAAAAATTCCAGAGA
>PVKE010046517.1:0-12235 GCA_004027555.1 Craseonycteris thonglongyai | reverse complement strand
AGCAATTTGTGACAACATGGATGGACCTTGAAAACATCTTATTAAGCAAAATAAGTCAGAATGAAAGAATCAAGGAACATATGACCTCACTTATAGGTGGAATATAAAACTGAAAGGAACAAAGAAACAAAGACTCATGGACATAGTCAATAGTTTAGTGGTTACCTGAGGGTAAGGAGGGAGGTGGGTGGGAGAGATGGGTGGGGGGAGTCGGGAGTGGGAATCAAACATATGGTGATGGAAAGTGAGCTGATTCTGGGTGGTGAGCACATAATGCAATGTATAGACAATGTAATGTAGAATTGTACACCTGGAAACAATGTAATTGATATCAATTAATGTCACCCCAATAAATTAAAAAAAAATAAGATTTGGAGGAATTATTATTTTAAGGTTTATTCACAAAAGAGAGATCTTGATTAATTTTAAATTTAAAGTCATATAATATGTTAACAATTTAAAGGACACACTAAAGATTGAAACTAAAATGTGTAACTTTCAAACCAATGTGGGGAAATGGGGGAGTGATTAGAAAAAATCAATGAAGTACAGTAATAGAAAATACAAATTAAGATAATAGAAATGCGAGGTCTGATAATTAAGTTCACAAACTTGCCATCATGCACTTACATTGGCAACACTGTACAAACAACTTGGTAAGGATGGTGTCTTGCTGAGTGGTGTTCATTATTGTTGTTGCTGTGTTTGTGTGCCATCGTGAGAATGTCAGAGCTTGAGTGAGAGCAATGAACACACATTACATTTCTTGTTAAACTTGGCAGGAGTGGAAGTGAAATCAGGCACATGTTAGTCCAAGTTGATGAGAATAATACCATGAAGAAAACAGCAGTGTACAAATGGATTCAATGTTTTCCTGTGGCGGGAGAGAAAACATCACTAATGAAGAGAGATCAGACCGGCCAGTGACAAGCAGAACTGACCAAAACATTGCAAAACTTGATCAAATTGTGTGTGAAAATTGTCGGCTGACTGTGAGAAGCAAGCATAGCAGACCAAGTAAACACAGACAGAGAAACAGGAAAATCTTCGCTAAAAATCTTGACATGAGAAAGGTGTGTGCAAAAATGGTCCTGAAGGAGCTCAACAATGAACAAAAGCAAAGGAGAACTGAAGTTTGCCAAGACCTTTTGGAGAGGCAAGATGATGTTTTGGGGCGTGTTATCCCTGGTGATGAAACATGGGTATACCAATATGACCCTGAAACGGAACATCCAAATGCACAATGGAAGTCAGCAAATTCTCCATGACCAAAAAAGTTCTGTCAGTCCAAATCAAGTCAAAATAATATTTGTTGCTCACCTTTTATTTGATTTCAGAGGGATTGTTCATTATGAATCGGTAGCAACTAAATGAATAGTCAACCAAGCTGACTATTTGGAAGTGCTGAAAAGGCTGCGTGAAAAAGTTAGATGAAAATGACTTGAACTTTTCGACAACATCTCATGGCTCTTGCATCACAACAATGCGTCAGTTCACATGACAGTGTCTGTGAGGGAGGTTTAGCCAGTAAACAGATAACTGTATTGGAACACCCTCCCTATTCAGCTGATCTGCCCCCCAGTGACTTTTTTCTTTACCCAAAGATAAAGGAAATATTGAAAGGGAAGACTTTTTGACAACATTCAGGACATCAAGTGTAATATGACAATGACTCTGATGGCCCTTTCTGAAAAAGAGTTCCAAAATTGCTTTGAAGTGGGGACTAGGCACTGGCATTGGTGCATAGCTTCCCAAGGAGAGTCCTTCAAAGGTGACCACAGTGATATTTAGCAATAAGGTATGTAGCACTTTTCCTAGGATTAGTTCGTGAACTTAATTGTCAGACCTCGTATATCAACAATCAAAAGAAATATAAACAATTAAACTTGTTGGTTAATAAAAAAATCTCAGATTAGATTAAGGGGGAAATATCAGCTATATGCTGTTTAGGAGACACACCTAAAATATATGTGTATGATGGACAAACAAATACATAGGCTAGATGATATTGGTCAAACTGAAGTACACTGAACTGAGTTTTCAAAAACCTTTCTCTGGGATGCCAGGATAGCTCAATAGGTTGAGTGCTTGCCTTGCAACCATAAGGTCCAGGGTTTGAAACCTAGCCCCAGCCCATGCAAACCCATATGCTGAACTGTGGCACAACTGGTAACTGCCAGAATGGCAGCAAAGGTTCTCACCTCCAATGCGGGAGGCCTCCAGTTCAGTTCCCACCCCACACGGCACCATATGCACCTGTGTGGAATGAAACCATGTCAAAGCTAACAATGTACAACTATGGAGACTGTTCTGGGCCCTCCTCCTTCTCTCTCTCTCTCTCTCTCTCTCTCTTTCTCTTTCTCTCAAACAAAAAAAAAAATCTTTAAAAATAAAAAACAACTTTCTGTATACATAGGAGGAAATATTATCCAGGTATGGTGATAAATATTTTGTAGGAATTACATCATTTACTATACGTACTAAAGAGAAAGAAACCCCAGGATGTTGGTTTCCTTTGTTCTGAATTATTTTGTAGGTGACATATTGCAACTACTCCTGTCAAGTTTCCATTCATTACTGACATTGCTCCTTTATTGCTTATAATTTCTCTGAATGCACATCCCTTGAATGGGCAAGGAATGACCCAATTAGTCCTGGTATTGCTACAAGCAGTTTTCATGCATTCTCCAGGGTGTTAACAAGAGACAGTGCAGTGGTGTCAGGTAGAAATCAGAGATCCAAGACTGGGCTTCTCATAGAGCCCAGAGGAGTTAGAGTAAAGTTTCTGTTCAAAAAATTCCCACTCTGCAGATGATTGTCTCTGAGAGTGGTGTCCAACTCAGTGTCCCCAACACCTAGGCTCTTGGGCCATCCCTTGAGGGCCAATTCTGGCCCGTAAATACAGTGGCTTAGTTTCTGACTATTTCCTGCTGGAGCCTACTCCAAAAACATACCTGAGTTCTCTGTTTCCTCCCTGTTGCAGAAGATGGGGTGCCTCGCACAGCACGGTCCATGTCCCTCACGTTGGGAAAGGTATGTATGTTCAAGGAACACCAGGACTCCCAGAGGAAGTACAACAGAAGTTTTTTACAGTTCCAGGAGGTCATTCATTCTGGATACACGGGTGCCAGAGAACCCCTGGACAGAGTCTCTAATTCAGCTTCCTATATGCTAGTTCATCCTCCCACCTTCTCTTGCTCATGGTTTTCCTGCCTGTACCATCCCATAAATGAATATAAAATGATGGATAAATGCTGGGATTGCTGTAGTTTTCATATACTACCCAAGATGGTACCTAGAGAGTGAAGGTCATTTCTGTTCCATTTCTTCAGTATCTAATAAGCTAACAATAAAATAAAATAAAATAAAAATAATAAAGTTGAGAAATTACCACTAACAGAAATCTGTGTCACCTTTGGCTACTCTGTCCATACCAACCCTGCCAACATCACTATCCCAAAGCTAAAATATGCAGTGAATGTTATTTAGCATTAGGAACAAGCAGGCATTTTCCAACCCTTTCTGAACTGTGGGTGCTGCTCCCTCCATGACAGTAGCCCCGGTCACTTTTCTTTCTATAGAACATGCCCCGCCGAAGGGTCAGCGTTGCCGTGGTTCCCAAGTTCAATGCTTTGAACCTGCCCAGCCAACCTCCAAGCTCATCACCCATCCCCTCCTTACCAGCTCTGGTGAGTATGACAGTGCCTGCCTGCTGACCCTATTTGACCTCTCCCTCAGGCTCACTAATATGGGGGTGACCTAGATGGGGGCAGGGCCAACAAGGTGAGGACATTCCCAGCACAGATTCTGGGCAATGTGACAAAAAGCCTAATAGAAATCAGACTCCATGTCTTCTACTGCCCTGAGAAGAAGACTCAGTATCCCGGAGCAAGGTGCTGGCATCTCAGACTGTTCCTTACAAGTGGTATCTCTTTTCACACTTAAACCACAACCCTCCAAGGTGGGTATGATTTTTTCCCCACTCTGTTGAGCTGAGCTTTAAATGTTAGGCTCTCTGAATCCAGAGCTTGAATTCTTAAACCCAATGTTATCCTGCCTCAATTCATTGCAGCGTTGTTTACAACAATGAAAAACTGGAAACTATCCAAAGAACCATTCATCAGAGATTGGTTGCATAAATTATGGCTCATCTATGTAAGGTGTTTTTGTACAGCTGCTAAAGATAATAATTAGAATATAAAACTTTACGTACTGACATAAAAATATCCATCATTTATTAACAAAACAATTAAAAATTGTATGTACAAAAACCCAGTGTATACAGTATAATTCTGTCTTGTAATTTTTTGAAAGTGTTATTCTATGTATAGACATAGGAAATTCTGGAAGAATATATGTAAAATTACCAATAATGGTTACCATTGGACACTGGTAAAACCACAGGTGATTTTTATTTTCTTGATGCCTTTTTATATTTCTATAATAAGGATGCATTACTTGTAATCACAAAACAAATACAATTTAATTTTTTTAACAAAGACAGTTCCTATATAACAAAATATTTTCCAGATCCCAGGCCTTTGCAAATCTTATTACTCCATCTAAAACTTCTCATTCTCTGTCCAGTTGTTTATGCCTGTCATCACTGGCACTACTCTATAAGGAAATAATCTGGTTGTGTAAGCAACAGGCAAAGAGGATTCAAACTCTGTTATGCCAGTAGATAGCAGTAAGTTCACTTTCTTTTACCTCTTCCTGCCCTGAGAATTTTTACCCATAAAATCAACATAAACTCCCAAAGTACCCAATAAAACAAAGAAACCTGAATTTTTTTTTTAAAAGAAGCTTGAGGAGGACTAGTTACTGTGTTTTAAAGGACCTATTTCCCATACTACACTAAATGTATAAATGTTTCTAAATATACATATTCCTTTAGACTAGGGATTGGCAAATAGTGCTATACCTGTACATTAAAATCACATGGGGTATGACTTAAAGATTCTATGTCCAGGTCCCACTCCAAGATTCTGGACTGGATCAGTACTTTAAAAAATCTCTCCAAGGTGATTCTAATGTGTAGCCAGAGTTGCACACCATTGTTTAAATCAAATCCATTGCAACAAAATAATGGGTAGTCCTACAGAATTTATTATAAGGAAATTTCTGATGGCTTGAGCTTTGAGTAATGCCAGGCATTCTGAGAACTGTGCTTGAAGCTCTATCTGTGGGGCAATGATTGGTTTGCAGGAATCCATCCCAGCGACCATGGGGCTGCATTCAGTAGGAGGCCCAGTAATAGTTAGTCCAAGTCAATAAATAGGAGAGAGAAAAACTGATGGCTCCCCTCCAGAATGGAGCCCCAAAATGTAAAATCTCTTTGCTCAATGAAACTCAGAAGAGAAGAAAAACTGCAAGTTGTATGTGCTCCAGAGGAAAGGAGGACAGAGGAGGCCTGAGGAGTGGGCCAATGCCTGGTCCCAAATGAAGATTAGAAAGCACGGGGTGGGGGAGGGGTTATACAAGGGAAGGAGCAGCCCCTCCGCTCCCAGGATCACCAGAGACCCAGCAGCTCTGGCTCCTTCCTTTCTAGCTGATCCTCACTTCTCTGTCTCTTGTTTTCCATTCAGTCAGAATCTCCCAATGGGAAAGGCAACCTACCTGTCCTCCCTTCAGCACTGCCTGCACTTTTGGAAAAGTAAGTTTGTCAATTTCCCTCTGAACTTTGGGAATTTCTGTGGAAAATTTCCTCAACTCACCTCTCCTCCCATCCTCATTCCCAAAATTCAGTGAAAAGCAAGTTAAGTTCTAGAGGGAATAAGTGGGACTCTGAGACCCACAAAGATTTTAGACCCAATTTGCAAAATTCCAGGAAGATGCTGTGGCTGAGGCCAACGGTATCATGATCGAAGGAAAGCCCAGAGGAGATGGAATCCTTCTCTGTTATTTTGCATTCTTTGGACTACAGACACAAGAAAGCCCCAAATCAAAGGGGCTTAAATAAGTCCTAAGGTACAGCTGTTCCAGGTGTAGTACAAAAGGACCTTGGCTTGGCCTCTCTACCATTTCCTCGCCTCTGCCTACTTTATACGTTGACTTCATCAGCAAGTTTGTGGCAAGTGCTCACTAGTTTCAGGTATTCTATCCAGACTTGACAATATCTAGAGGGAAAAGAACCATCTATTTATTTATTTATTTATTTATTTATTTATTTATTTAAGGTTTATTTTATTGTTTGAGAGAAGGTGTGTGTGTGAGTGGGGTGTGGGGGGGGGGTGTGGGGAGGGCCCAGCATTGGTTGTGACATAGTTTCACACCACACAGGTGGATGTGGGGCCATGCAGGGCAGGAACCAAACTGGAAGCCTCCCACCTGGGAGGTAAGAACCTTCACCACCATCTCAGCAGTTACCAGTTGTGCCACTGTTCAGCATATGGATTTGCAAGGGCTGGGGCTGGCATTTGATCCCTGGATCTCACGGTTACCAGGCAAATGCTCAGCCTATTGAGCTATCCCAGCACCCCCTGGAGGTGGAAAGAGAGGGTCAGCTTCCCATGAAGCAAAATGGGAGCAAATTCCTAAACAAAATCACATTACTGTTATAAAATAGGAAGGAGATGAATATTGTACAGGCAACCAACAGTGTCGGCTACACCTAACTTTTCAAGGCATCTATGCAATGTGTATGTCTTTTATCTTTAGCCAGAGCAAGGCAAGCTATTTCTACACACTCAGAGGGGTTTATAACTTGCTTTTCAAATTTTTTCATTTGCTTGCTGGAAAACATCTGGATTACAGCTGCCACCTCTCAGAACTTTCTCCTCATGTCTTTCCTCACTTTGTAGAATATACACCTCTATTCTTCCTTCTTCCTTGCCTTGAGACAGCTTTAGTCCTTTATTTTGCACTGCTATTAGAATAGTTTTGCTTAACCTGGCAAGAAATGTCTGGGCTGGGTCCCTTTTTAGTACAGACAAGCTCCCAAGCTCTCCACCCTCAGACTTAGCCTATTTTCCTCACCTCTCAGGATATCAACCACCAACCTAGCCCTCAGTGACTCGTCCCACATTAGTCTTGAAGTTTACCTAGCATTTCCTCTTTTCACCACCCTACCCCACATACCCTTGTAGGTCCTTCACGTTGTGTAAGGTACTTTTGTTTTGTTATTTGTTTCCTTGTTTTCCTGATCATTACAAGGAAATTATAATAGGATAACAAACCAACAACCATATGGAAGTTACTGAGATTACAGAAACCTACCAAGTCCCTAGAATCATAGTGTCTAGTCCATGGTCTCTGAATCTCTCCAGAAATGGTCACTTATGTCTTGAGTGAGAAGTGCACTAAAATTCTCCCTTCCACCCTGCCTTTGGGTGCAAAATCCTCTTCTCCAGAAGGGCCCCAACAAGGCCTCATTCCCAACTCTTGGTCTACAGAGCCAGTAAAGGCAAAAGATTTATGTCCCCACTCTCCTCAACAGACTAATCATGATGGGGCCGGGCCTGAATCCTATAGAACTAATGTTCAGGCGAGCTGAGAGCTTTTATCTGAGGTGGTGGGGATGATCCAGTACCTGAGCTATCTTTGGTAGGAGAAAGTGAGGTGCAAAATTGAGGACAGCAGGCAGCAGCACAAAATCAGAAGTGGCAACAAATGAGCATCAACGGTGACATCCCCTTCCTAAGGGTTTAGAACCAGGAAAGATAAGGACAGAATGAAGATAAAGGCAACTCAGGAAAGAAGCTCTAGGAAGGTGTGTGCACTCACTCTATGGGCTGCCCAGGAAGATCCCATGGCATTAATTGTGCTGTGGCTGACTCTCCTGCTGAGAACACACCCAGCCTATAGAGATGGCTACAGGGAGAGAGTATTCAAAAGAGAAGGGATTCAGGACTAACAGCACCTTCCCATTCTGGATTTCTAAAACGTGCTAAGTGATTTTCATCCGAGTTCATAAAATTGTAAACATTTAACAGTTTGCTAAAACACAATCTGTGAGTGAAAATTAATTCATACCTTGCATTCTAACACAAATACAGTCAATTCTAGCTACCTTCTCCATACTGTTAAAGAGAAAGAATGTATTATAAGTTATTATGCATTGCTTTGTTGAATGGTGTATTCAGCTTGATGTTAAAATCATTTCACAGTTCCCTAAACATACAGTGACTAATCAAGAAAGGAACTGGCTAAGCAGGTGAAAGATGGTGAAAAGATCAAATTGCCTGTGGCTGGTTCTCAAGCAAATACCTGAGATCTGATTGCAGTGCCCAATGATTTGAGAGAATTCTGCCTTGTTCTTACAGATCACTTCATAGTAAACAGCTCTTCACTCAATAAGTGTCTAAGAACCTTTAGACTTAAAGAAAAATAGTGACTCAGTATTCTCTCTTGAGACACGTTCCAAGACCCCCCAGTAGATGCCTGAAACCATGGATAGTACTGAACCCCATAAATACTGTTTTTTCATGTACTGGGGGTATAAAAAAATGTATACATATTTAAAGAAATGTTATCTATGTATTACTTTTTAAAGCTAAATTGAATTATGGTAGCAATGTGTAATATGACAGTCACTCAAAGATGGCTTTAATCAAATGAATGCTAGCGTCATCATGCAACAGGCAGGACAGTCAAAGAAAATGGCAAAAGCAAGGTTGTTAGTCGAGGAGCACAACATCTGAAAATGTTATTTGAAGTGGAATTTGAAATTGAAGAACGTTATGGAAGTACAATGACAATGGAGGCGTGAGTAGGCAACAAAACCTCCAACATGCCTAACAACTGCACACATTCATGATAATTTTGAGATATGTGGTAAATTGAAATAGCATATGCAGTGATACAAGTGGATACTTTAGTCACCGTTCCTCAAGCAGTTGTTTTCTGTAATCAGAAGTGTCTGGACACTGATGGTAACCACTTTGAGCAACTCTTGTAATTGCAAAAACCAAACCTGGTTTGTATTCATCTTTTGTTATCAGTATATACTAAGTATTACAATTTTAACACAGTTTTTTCCTTTTTAAAAATGTGTATACATTTTTGGCACCTTCTGTATATATGATAAAATGTAATTTATAAATTAGGCACTGAAAGAGATTAACAACAACTAAAAATAATAAAGAACAATTATAACAATATACTATAATAAAAATTATGGGGGAAGCTGGGATGACTCAATGGGTTAAGTGCTCACTTTGCAGCCCTGGGGACCGAGGATCGAATCCCGGCCCCAGCCCATGTGGACCTATATGCTGAACTGGGGAGTGCCCCCAGTTCAGTTCTCACCAGGATGAGACCCTGGCCCAGTTCCTGCCCTGTGCAGCCCCACGCCCACCTGTGGAATGAAAGTATGTGGAAAAACCAATGATGTGCAACTATGGAGACTGTTCTGGGCCCTCTCCCTTCTCTGTCTCTCTCTCTGTCCCTCTCTCTCTCTCTCTCTCTCTCTCTCTCTCTCTCTCTCTCTCTCTCTCTGTCAAAAACAATAAAAAAAAATCTTAAAAAAAAAATTATGTGCATGTGATCTCTCTCAAAATACCTTATTGTACTGTACTCACCTCTTCACTTAAAGGAAGCACATTACCACTTCTCTTTAACACATCGGAATTGCCAGCATCACTACTATTGCAGTTTGGGACCACTATTAAGTAAAATAAGGATTGCTTAAACACAAGCACTGTGATACCATGACAGTTGATCTACTAAGTGACTGACAGGCTGATAGCAGTATATAGTGTGAATCTGATGAACAAAGGGATGATTCACGTCTCAGGCAGGATGGAGCAGGATGATATGAGATTTCATTATTCTGCTCTGAACAGCACACAATTTAGCACTTATGAGCTGTTTATTTCTGGAATTTTCCTTGTAATATTTTCAGTCTGCAGTTGATTGCAGGTACCTGAAATCATAGAAAGTGAGACCATGGGTTAGGGGAGACTACTATATTTAAAGTGTCTTAAAGATTAAAACAGAACAAAGCTCAAGAGAAGTTCCACAAGTAGGAAGAGCTATTTATTCATTGTCTTTCATTCTTTCATTCCTTTGACAATCACCAAGGGCCAGGCACATAGAATACACTCAAAAAACTCACAGACTACCATAATGGAAAAGACAGATGGGAAACAGCGCATTCTAATACAATGTGATGGATTGATATTATAAGTAAATACAGGTTGCTAAGATAACAACACACAAGAAAATGAGCCTCTTAACCCAGATTTTGTATTATGAGGGGAGAGGGGGCTCAAAAAATGTTCCATCTAGGAATTTACTTTTGAAATGAAACCTAAAAGTTATATAGTTAAGTAGGTGAACTGGAGGTTAACCACATTCCAGGCTCTGAGATAAGAAAGTATGGAGTAGTCTAGGAATAATAATGATAATGATAATTACTCTTAATATTTACTGCATGGTTGCTTTACACTAAGCGCTATTCTAATTGCTTTACATTAATAATATAATTTACTCCTTATAATAATCCCATGAGATAGATATAGTATTAATATCCCTATTTTATAGAGGAGAAAACTGAAACTCAGAGAATTCATCACTTGCCTGAAGTTACACAGCTAACAGCAAAACACATGGTCTTAACCTCTTAATAGGCCCCCCAACTAGAAGAACAGAAAAAAGTTCAGTGTTACTGGAGAGAAGAGGATGGATTTAACAGCTATTTTTGAAAGAGTTCTTGTGGGCTATTGTGAAACTGGCTTGGTGTTGAGTAGAGGGCGGAACAGAGGGGAAGCAGATGGCATATGTGGAGCCATTCACGGGGGGAGGAGCAAAGGTACAGATATGGATGAGATACAGGGCTGGTTTCATAAAAGGGACCATTATACTCATAAAGCACAGAACAATTTTAGCTACAATCTCTAAAATAGCCATTTTCCTACACTTCTGAAACAACCAGGGTCAAACGCTTAAATGTTTCATATGACATCTAATATGTACAGTAAGCAACTCCCTTTGCTGATAATATTCTGGAATGAATTAGCCCCCAGTCAACTAGTGGACTTGAAAAATCTGAAACTGGGTAATAGGGAGTAAAGAAGTTCTTCTAGCTCAGGTCCATTGGGCTGGGCCTGTATGAGGAAGCTGTGGCAGTAAGGGTGGTATAGAGACATTGCTGAGCCCAAGAAGATAAGATCTGTCCATTGGAAAGGATTATAGTCACTTTTTTTTTTTTTACTTTTTTTTTTGTTGTTAAAATTTTTGGGGTGACATTAATTGATATCAGTTACATTGTTTCCAGGTGTACAATTCTACATTACATTGTCCATACATCGCATTATGTGCTCATCACCCAGAATCAGCTCACTTTCCATCACCATATGTTTGATTCCCACTCCCGACTCCCCCCCACCCATCTCTCTCACCCACCTCCCCCCTTACCCTCAGGTAACCACTAAACTATTGACTGTGTCCATGAGTCTTTGTTTCTTTGTTCCTTTCAGTTTTATATTCCACCTATAAGTGAGGTCATATGTTTCTTGATTCTTTCATTCTGACTTATTTTGCTTAATAAGATGTTTTCAAGGTCCATCCATGTTGTCACAAATTGCTATATTTCATCTTATTGCTGAGTAGTATTCCACTGTATAAATGTACCACAACTTCTTTATCCAGTCATCTATCACAGGACACTTTGGTTGATTCCACGACTTGGCCACCGTGAAGAGTGCTGTGATGAACATTGGGGTACATGTATCTTTGCGAATTAAGGTTTTCAGGTTTTTTGGGTAGATACCCAGGAGAGGGATTGCTGGGTCATGTGGCAATTCCATTCCTAGTTTTTTGAGGAATCTCCACACTGCCTTCCACAGTGGTTGTACCAATTTACATTGCCACCAGAAGGTATGAGGATTCCTTTTTGTCCACAGCCTCTCCAGCACTTGTTATTCCTTGTCTTGTTGATTATAGCCATTCTAACAGGTGTGAGGTGGTATCTCATTGTGGTTTTAATTTGCATTTCCCTAATTGCTAGTGATGTTGAGCATTTTTTCATGTATCTGTTGGCTGTTTGTATGTCTTCAGGAGAGAAGTACCTGTTTAGGTTTTCTGCCCAATTTTTAATTGGATCATTGTTTTTTGTTGTTGTTGAGCTGTATGCATTCTTTATGTAGTTTACATATTAGCCCCTTATCAGAGGCATTGTTTGCAAATATTTTCTCCCATTCGGTTGGTTTCCTTTTTACTTTGTTGACAGTGTCCTTTGCTGTGTAGAAGCTTTTTAGTTTGATATAGTCCCATTCATTTATTTTTGCTTTTA
>PVKE010046516.1:0-12232 GCA_004027555.1 Craseonycteris thonglongyai | reverse complement strand
GGCCCCGCCCCGCCCCCGGCCCCGCCCCCGGCCCCGCCCGCCCCGCCCCCCGGCCCCGCCCGCCTCGGCCCCGCCCCGCCTGCCTCGGCCCCGCCCCCGGCCCCGGCCCCCGGCCCCGCCCGCCCCGCCTGATCTGGTCCCTCGGCCGCGGCCGGGGGAAGCGGCCGGCGGGCAAGAGCCTCGCCATGTCGCACGGGCCCGGGCTCGTCCGCACCACGTGCAGCAGCGGCAGCGCGTTCGGACCCGCGGCCGGCGCTGGGCAGCGGGGCGCGAGCCCCTCCGAGGGGCTGCTGGACCCCGTCTACCCCCGCAGCCACGGGGCCCTGCTGAAAGTGGCGCAGATGGTGAGAGAGGCGGAGGGCCGCGGGTAAGGGGTCCGGGACGGGGCCGCGCCAGGCGGCTGCAGCCGGGCGGGACCCGCCGGAGCACCGAGCCGCGGGCGGGCGGGGGACGGCGCCCCAAAGGAAAGTGGGGGGAAGGCTTCCTCCGGGAAAGTTGAGTGTGCAGCCCCTCCCTGGAGCTCAGCGCCACCCCGCTGGCCCTTGCTCCCGCGGACCCATCTCCAGGGTCCCAAAGTTCCTGCGCCGCCCGTCTGCGGGGCCTCACCCGGCTCCTGAGAGAAAGCTCGGGACGTTCCCTGTCGTCTTCCGTCCTCTTCTCTGGGCCGCGGCGCTTCGAACCCGAGCCGGGGAGGTAGAGTCGCCCAGACGGCGGCGCCGAAGTAGCGAAACCCGACCTCCTCGCCGGCCGCGGGCTCCTCCTTCCTCCGGCCCCAGCGCGCAGGGCTTCCCTGCTCTGGGCGCACCCTCGTGGCCCAGGGAGGGCTTCCGCAGGGCTCCGGTTACGGGGTGGGGAAAAAGAATTGGGACCCCACGGCAGCGTTCTGGTGCCCGACCCTCCCAAGTTCCGAGGAAGGGCCCGGGTCCCAGGGCGCCCCTGGAAAGCAGAGAGATGACCAGTGGGGATGGCCCGTTTAGACGGTCCCGAACTTCCTTGGGAGAGGCGGGTCGTCCGAATGGGGGTCACCTGGGGAGCCGGGCAGCATGAAGGGCTGGGCCCTGAGTGTGACCGCCTCAGCGCAGGCGACCCCCGCCAGGGCAGACGCTGCCCTGCCTGTCACATACGCCCCCACTCTTTTCTTCTTTCCATTTTCTTCTTCAAAAATACTTAAACACCTTTCCCATTAGTTCAGTGTGTTTTGAAAATAGGTTGGACTGTGTGTGACTCTCCACTCATTGTAATGTTTACAGCAAGAATAGGGAGGTGGGAAGGGCGGGGATGGCCGTTTTGGAAAAGGATGTGGAGAAAGGAATGTGCGGGTGGGAGCGAGGTCTCAGCCCCAGAGGCGGGGGCCTGCTGACCTGACCAGCCCCATGGGACGGGAAGCAGGGTGAGCGCTGCCCATGCATTCATGGCACTGTTATTTTGGTGTGTATAGACGGGGGCTGCCATTTCCTGCGTGGGTCAGATCTGAAGGAAAGGGGACTGACTTCCCTTTTCTCTAAGAAAAGTGTCTAGATGAACCAAAAATTAGGAAGTAGAGGCATGTTAGCTCCTACTGACAAAAAAAAAATGTACTAAGCAGTGTTGGTTTTCAGCAAGGAATGTTTGTTGTTGTTGTTTGGTTCAGGCTAAGAGATCTAATCAACTAAACAGAGGGGATCAGCTTTAAAATCCCTAACAGGCCAGTGGTGTGAGACAAGCCCCACTTGAGCATTGGAAGACATACGTGAGTTGATTGATAAGTTTGGTGAACAGAGGTCAGGATCAGAAGCCTCCATCTTGCTCCATGAGTTTGATGGACAAAGGCAATGGGGATGAGAAGACTCCAAGTTGGTCTGGGAGTTTGGTGGACAAAGATTGTGAAGAAGAGAAACCTCTATTTCACTTGAAGCTTCTCAATTAACTTCTCGCCTGTGGTCCTTGTAACAGGTTGCAGAAGAGAACAAGGACTTACAGAACTGCTTCTCTGAGTGGCCCTGCAAAGCCATGCCCAGGGATTCTGATACCTTCTTCCTTCCCTAGGGAACCCCCTGTGGCAGCAGGCTGGTTTGAGCAGATCCCCTGGGAGTGAAGTTGCCTTTTCAGGGTGGTCAGGTTGCAACAGAGACTATTTAGAGCTGTCTGCTTGGGCCTTTTGTCTAACTCCTCCCCATTCTCCTCCTTCTCTTTTTGGGGGCACTTGCGTAGGTGTTTGATGTGCACTTGTCTTCTCAGCTGGAAAATGCATAACTGCGTTTTAACATTGGGGCAGGTGATGCTGGGATAGCTCAACAGGTTGAGCACTAGCCTTGCAACTGGGAGATCCGGGGATCGAATCTCAGCTCCAGCGCATGCAAAAGCACATGCTGAATCGTGGGGTGGCTTGGTGGTGAGGCCCCCAACTCGGTTCCTGCCCCACACTGCCCCACATCCACCTGTGTGGAATGAAACTATGTCACAACTAATAATGCACAACTATAGAGACTGCCAGGGCCCTCCCCCCTTCTCTCTCTCTCACCTTCTTTAAAAAAAAAAAAAAAAAAAAAAAAACACTGGGGCAGGCAGAAGCTGCTAAAATGGTGCCATCCTTTGGCACTCTGTGGGTCACTCATCTTGACATTGATGTCTCACATCCTGCACAGGCTGACCCTTCTGTCCTAGACTTCCTATAAAGTGTTTTCATCATGGTCTGATCAATGGACCTGTCAGCATATTTCCTTCGGAGAACAGCTTCCTTTCTTTGCTTTGGGCCTTTCCTGGGTGCACCACTACCAGAAAACAAGGAGTTGAGAAAATAGGGAAAAAAATAGAAAGTGGTTAGTTTCTAAGTGAATGTTGATCTTGACATGTCATTTAGTGGATCTGTATAATCCTGTGGCCATTAGGTTTAGTTTCTTTGGTCTTCCTCATTAGACTGGAGATACAGTCATATTTGTTGGCCCTATAATAGCTATATATTTTGAACCCTCCTACTGTTCTTGATAGTGTACTGAAAATTACATACTATATACCAGGGGTTCCCAACCCCCAGGCCATGGACGGGTACCGATCCACAGCCTGTTACGAACCAGGCCCAACAGTAGGAGATGAGTGGCAAGCCAGTGAGCGAAGCTGTATCTGTATTTACGGCCACTGCTCATCACTCCCATTACTGCCTCAGATCTGCCTCCTGTCAGATCAGTGGGGGCATTAGACTAGTTGTATAATTATTTCATTATATATTACTATGTAATAATAGTAGAGATAAAGTGCACAATAAATGTAATGTACTTGAATTGTCCCGAAACCACCCCCACTCCCACCCCCAGTCCATGGAAAAATTGTCTTCCATGAAACTGTTCCTGGTGCCAAAAAGGTTGGGGACCACTGCTATATACCATGTATGTGGCGTTACATTTTTTAAGAATCCATTGAGGTAACATGTTTGGCAAATGAGGAAACCAGCAGAAAGGTTGAGTGACACAGCTGTCAGTAGTAGAGGCAGGCTACCCAGGCCTGGGGGGCACATATCCCCACAGGCTCCAGTTACTGCTGTTTAATAGACCTAGGGAAATCAAGGCCACAGTGAGCTACCACTGCACATGCAATAGGACAGCAGCAATAGACATGATAACAAGCAGCAAGGATGTGAGACTACGAATAGGAAGAAATCGGAGTCCTCCCACACTGCTGGTGGGAAGGGGAAATGGTGCAGCCACTTGGGCAGACAGCGTGCTGTTCCTCAGACTGTGAGACAAATTTGCCAGATGATCCAACATTCCATCCTAGCTAACATACTCAAGAGAAATAAAAACATGTCCACACAAAAACTTGTACATGAAGGTTGTTCATAGCAGCATTCTTCATAATAGCTAAAAGGTAGAAAAACCCCATCAACTGATTAATAGATAAATAAAGTATGGTCTATACACAAAATAGAATGTTGTTCAGCAGAAAAAGGAATGAAGTCCTGATACGTCTACAACATGGATGAACCTTGAGAACATTATGCTAAATGAAAGAAGGCAGACACAAAAGACCACATAGTATATGGTTCCACTTACATGAAGTGTCCAGAATAGGCAGGTTTATAGACAGAAAGTAGGTGAGTGGCTAAGGCTAGGGATTGGGGAGCAATGGGGGTGGCTGCTAAAGGGGAGGGAGGTTCTTTTTGAGGTGGTAAAAACATTTTAAGATTGATTGTGGTGGTGGTTGCACAACTTCGTGAATATACTAAAAAGTCATTTAATTGTATTCTTTAAATGTCTGAATCGTATCTCAATAAAGATCTAGGGAAGAGTTTAGGTGTGTGTGTGGGGGGGGGGCTGCTCTGCATAAAGCTGCTGAATGTGGGAGGGCCACAGCCTCACATCAGGAAACTCCCTCAGTGTCCCTGCATGTCCACTACTAGAAGGAAGGCCCACCTGGAACCTCACAGAATGGACCTGAAGAGCCTGATCTCTTGGTATCACCGGGGTTCCTGAGGGACCTAGACTGGAAGGGACACCCTGGATGGTGGCCTTACCAGCAATTCCTCATCCGCCAATTTATTTATTCAGCATTCATTTATGAGTGTCCCATTCATTTCCATTTCTGCAGAAACAGATGAGTATGACACAGCCCTTGTTCTCAAGAACTCTGTGATTCTGCTGAGGAGACAGACAGGTACCAGAATTGCCTGGTCAGGGAGATAAAAGCTCTGATGTTTGCCCACATTAGGGAGGAAGGATAGAGGGAAGACAAGGGGGACCTGTGAGTTGAATCTTGAGACATGAGGATGGGTTTGCCAGGTTGGGAGTGCCCCATTGACCTTTGGATACCTTTATTCAATATGGTTAAGTTGGAGAGAAGTGATGTGTTGGGGAGAGACTAGGTGAAAAGGAAGAAGGTATAGCAAGACATGAGCCAATATCTGTCCAATTCTTAACCTTCCTACCCCCAACACTTAGAAAGAAGCTTCATCTCACTTATTGAGCACCTGCTCTCTTTTTAACTCTGTGTGAAGCATATGAATATAGCAGTGAATAAGATTGACCCTTTCTGCCCAGGAAGAAAAATAGACTGTGACATTTGCAGAATCATAATACGGAAGGAGAATCAGAATGTAGTTTTACAGGTGGCAAAGATGGAAGCTGAAATTTCTTCCAGAAGGCTCATTTATTTATTCAGTGGGTATTTGGGCACCTACTCCATGTCAGGGCACTGTGGGAAGAAGAGGAAACAAGACATATCAGCCCCTGCCTCTGTATACTGTAATTGGGAACTGTGGTAGCAGGCATGAAAGAGAGGGACTCGCTATCATAGAGAATTAACTTGGGGGTCTGACCTGTCTGGGAGATAAGGAAGGGCTTCTCTGAGGAAGGGGTATTTGAAGGATGAGGGAACAGCATTACCAGAGGAAGGAAAAGAGCACACGGTGACTCTGGGTCTGGAGGAAGGAGTACTGCTGTGGTTGGAATGGAGGGATCAGGGGTGGGAGTGCATGGGTGAGACTGGAGAAATGTGCAGGGACTGACCTCCAAGGCCTGCCAGGTCATGGTAAGGGTGTGGTCCTTAAACTGTCAGGGAAGCATCATGCCAGTATCAACCCATCACTGAAATTGTGGTTCTCAACCTGCACTGCTCCTTAGGAGTCATTTTGGAACTTTGTGGATACTCTTTTGGTTGTCACAGGGATTAGGATCATATTAGGTATGCATTTTAGTCATTTCAGGATAGTAATGAGAGCATTGCAAATAATTCATTGCCTAAAGAGCTGTTTTGTCTGGAGGAAGATTGAAGGAACCTAGAGTAGGTGTGTGAGTCTTGGGAGAGTACAATAGGTTTTCTGGCATAAGAGAATCCTAAAGACCCTCTAGGCCAGGCCAATTACGGGTTACACTTTGGAAATTCACAGCCCAGTTCCCAAATAGAATTAGATTGTGGGTGATCTCAGCCTCTGGTCTAGCTGTGAATAGACATATGAGTGGAGACTGACCCAGCATGACCCAGAATGATCCACCCCTCTATGTTCTGTTTTATTTTATTTATTTATTTGTTTGTTTGTTTGTTTGTTTGTTTGTTTTTATTGTTTTTGACAGAGAGAGAGAGAGAGAAAGAGAGATACAGAGACAGAGAGAGAACAACTGGGGGCACTCCCCAGTTCAGCACATGGGTCCACACGGGCCGGGGCCGGGATTCGATCCTTGGTCCCCGGCGCTGCAAAGTGAGCACTTAACCCACTGAGCCATCCCGGCTTCCCCTATGTTCTGTTTTAGATCTGTGGAGCAGGGGAGTACCAGTTTGGTTCCCAAATGTGATCTACACATCCATGCCCTATTTCCTAGAAGCTGGAAAGTATAAGGCAGCAGGAACCCCACTGCTAAGATTCTTTGACGCCAACCAGAAACTACTTTCCATTAATGGTCAAACAAATAAAAACACCAAAACTAAACAAGTCATGGGCTTCATTCCTGACAACTAAAGTAATACCTATTCGTTGTAGAACCTTTGGGACACAAAGAAAGTAGACTCTCCTACCCCTTCTCCCCAGGGATTAATATTTAAAGTAAAATTTTATTCTATTTCATAGTAGACATAATTATTTCGGTGTTGTGTTGGATTTTTGTTTGTTAGTTTTTTACAAAATTAAGATACTTATATCTTTTTTCTAAAATGCTTTTTCTGCTTAATGTGTGATGACTGTCTCCTCATGTCACTTAATGCTCATCTGCAATTTGGTTTTTAACAATGTCGTAGCCATTCATGGATATACTATGGTGTATGTGACCAGGACCCTCCACCTTGTGTGGCTAAAGGAGTTTCTAGTTCTGCCCACCTATGAACAAGGCTGTGTTGGGCTTCCTTATACAAATCTGCAAATACTGCCTCATAATAAATGGCAGTGACCTTTTACAGAGATAAAAGTGAGATGCTTCTTGCCCTCTGAGCAGGGTTCCGTTAAATAATTTTCTAAACTTTTTAACGTTTAGAATTCATGGGTGTCCCTTTGTCATCCAGAAATTGCAAGGAGCCAAACCTGATAGTCATCATTTTAATTTGTGATAGTATTTTTAGTGTCTGATGATTTGGAAAAGGAATAATGACATTGATGGGCTAGAAGATTCCACAATACTTTTAAATCTTGTATTTAAGTCACGGCAACAGCATCTGCATACTTTGAAGAATGATAGTCCTGCACTGGTACAAAACCTTATTTATTCAGGCTGCAGAGCATGTGGACTACTTAACCACTGGCAAGAATTCCTTTTCAGGGCACCCCAAGAAACCCCTCCACCCAGATTGGGAGCCACTGCCCAGAGGAGATGGCAGTGAGGAAAACAGCAGCTACCTGGGGTCAGTGTGGCTGTGCACATGGTCTGGTATGAAGTGCAGAGTTTTCCCCAGGGTTTCTGGCTTCACAGGGGGTGTAGACACCCTCCAGGGCCATCCTGGGTCTCTGGGAGTCTCTCTGTGTAGGTTCATGTAATTCTGTGTCAGGGAAAGCCAGCTCTCTGCTCCCTTCCTCCCAGCCCCTGGTCCCTGGCTCTCAGTGCCAGCGCTTCCTGCTCAGCGCCACTGGACAGCCATCTGTTTCCTCCCCAGCCATCTGCCTCGCTGGGCTGGCCCAGGCATGCTGCCCATGGCAGCCTCCCTCTGACCTGCCGCCTGCCACATGCTCTGTCACCAGTTTGGCTCAGTGGTTCCCTGGCCAGCAGCTCACTCGCTGACATTCCTCACTGGGGTCCTTAGCAGCTCCTGGCATTAGTGGCCTGGCTCAGAGCCTAGCGCTGGCTACTGGTAGCTCAGGGGCCTTGTGTCTCCCTGAGGGAAAGGAGGATGGGATGGATGGGATGGAATCCCATCCTCTGCTCCCTGGCAGAAGCCATTAACAGAGATGCTTCTCAGCCTCCTGCAGTGTTTCACCTGCTTGCATTTAAACGGCAGTGGCGTGGCTCTTCCTTTTCCTGGGGCAGCTACGTACTGTTTTTGTTTTATTTCTTAACTTTAGGTAGATACAAAGACAAATCATCTATGGCGTAGCTTATACATATTGCCTACAGAAAAGATTGCCGTGAACCCTGGGAGAAAAGCAGTATCATCTTAATTTTTAAAGATGGAGAAAACGAAGTTCCTTCACAGGGAATGGGAAGCAGGAGAAAGGATAAATTAATTAAATGCTATGGGTGCAGAGTTGGAACCTTCTGGAAAGCAGAATTACTAAATATAGTATGACCTCAATATCCTTTTACTCACTTCTTCCTCTTAGTTTTTCTTTATTCCCCTAAGAAAGCAGCAGCAATGCTAATATTGCTTATGAAGAATTTGATTTTTTTTTTAACTTTTCCTCCCAAATGATAAGAGTGGTACTTTAATAATAGCATCTGTGATTCACTGAGTTAGGTGACAGCCACTGGGCTACGTGTTTTACGCATGTCACCTCATTTCATCCTCATGATAGCTAGGTCCTAGCATTACCTGCATTTTACTGAAAAGCAGAGAGGTTAAGTAACTTGTCCAGAGCCACATAACCATAAATTGTGAATCTGGGTTTGGGATCAAGCAGTCTGAGGTCAGATTTTAAGCTAATGAAGGACAGTTTGGGTCATTTCATTTTCATTATCAGTACACCATGAGTATTTTCCCATGTCATCAAACCTTATTTGAAAATGATTTTGTCATAACTGCATACAAATCCATCATTTAGTTGTGCCATAATTTATCTATTTGGTTCCTCATTGGTGGGCAAGCAGTGGCAGCTCTTAAAGGAGGCGCTAGGAAATGTCACAGCAAGGAACAGTGACAGTTTCTCCCACAGATGATATCAGCTGGAGTGGGGAAAACCCCTCATTGGAGTATTAAACAGACTGTGGGTGCATAGTACGTTAGAAAGCATTTTCGGGGAAGCCGGGATGGCTCAGTGGGTTAGGCGCTCTCTTTGCAGCGCCAGGGACCGAGGATCGAATCCCGGCCGCAGCCCGTGCGGACCCATGTGCTGAACTGGGGAGTTCCCCCAGTTCCGTTCTCTCTGTCTCTGTATCTCTCTCTCTCTCTCTCTCTCTCTCTCTCTCTGTCAAAAACAATAAAATAAATAAATAAATAAATAAATCTTTTTTAAAAAAAGAAAGGTTTATCTTACATTCACCATTATTAAAAAAAAAAGCATTTTCACGTGCAACCCACAGGGCGTATTCTCTTTGATTTTAATGTGTAAGTTCCTATAGAAAGGAGAACTAGGGTTTGAGTGTCTGATCTACCATGTCAGGTGATTCTGCATACAGTTTTCTTGTTTAATCCATCTAGTGACTCTATGTGTTATTTGTCTTCCCTTTCTTTTGGTTGAGCAGAGGCTAAAAGGTTCTGTAACTTGCCCAAGTTTCAAAATATCCATTAAAGTTTTAAGCCAAAACAAAACTTATGCCAGCATTTGAACCTCAGTGTGGCCAAGGCCTAGCCTTGGCCCCACTGTAGTGCTGTAGTGTGCCATCTCTCCAGAATGACAAACTGACCCACAGGCCAGCCAGCCAGCCCACTGTGACACACACACCCTAGGGTAACTTCCACTGAGTCACAGCCTTGTGTAACTCCATCCTCTTGAGTGTGGGTAGTACCTGTGACTTGTTTCTGACTAATAAGATATGGCAAAGCTGATGGGATTTATTCCCACGATTATGCTATATGCCAAGGTGAGGGGTGTTGCAGACGTAATAAGTCCCCAAAGTAGTTGATTTTCAGTTAATCAAAAGGAAACCATCTCCAGATGGACCTGATTTAATCAGGTGACAGTCCTTAAAAGAGGTCCCAGTTCTTTCCCAAAGGGAGAGGTACCGTGCTTTTCCGTGTATAAGATGACCCCTACTTTTCTAACCCAACATTAAGAAATCAATACACAGTTACTCCCCTGTATAAATGACCCCCAACTTTTTATCTAACAGATTTAGACAAAAGTATCGATATACAATGGAGCAAGAGAAAAAGAAAACATGTTGAATCATGGCACAATTTATCTCAATTTTAGTGCTTTGGTTTTCACAAACGTCCCTTTTGCTAACTTCCTATCTGAAGGTAATAGTTAATTCAAATTGAGCTTAAGTGAATGTGCTGTTAAAAAAAATAGCTTAAATGTTATATCCTTGGGACAATGACTAAAAGTTATTAGGTACGTCCTTATTACCCACCAAGTCCTGTTCTATGAACTTGACATGAGTTACTTCGTTTAATTCTCACAGTTGCCCTATGATTTAGCTACTAATATCTTTCATATTTTTTTTTGTCAAGCATCTGACTTTATGGTAGTTATGCAGTCAGAATATGCCAAACAGGGGTTAACTTGATGGCAGCGATATTAACTGTTAACCAAAAACTCATGCTACCGCTTTCACAGTGCTGTGCAGACAGACACTTCCCATAGTCTTTGTGTTAGGTGGCCGCGCAGCTAGTTCTCATCAATGGAATGAGAATATATTTGCCCTATATTTATTTATATATTATTTATATATTTATATATATATTATATATATTATATTATATTTTATATATTATATATTTTATATATTATATTATATATTATATTATATATTATATAATATATATATTATATATTATTTATATATTTGCCCTATATTTGCCACTTCCTGTCCAAAGCTTTTGAGAGGCAGGATTCTCTGCTCTTTCTGTCAGTTGTATGCAGAGGACTCCCAAGACCCTATTTTTCATATTTAAAGATAAGAAAACAAACAAACGCATTTGAAAACTGCCTCCTTCCCTGCTTAACTGCTCCCTGTCCCACCACTGAAGGGCCTTCCCCGACACCCCTCCCCCATCTAAAGCAGTCTTCCTAAGTCCACCCTAACCCCCCTCAACCATGCTGCCCTGTCGCCCAGTTCTTATTTCCTCACAGCACTTCTGTAGCCAAAATCCCCTTTTTCACTTGCTGCTCATTTACCACCAGGGCCTGGACTCCAGTGGGGCAGCGACCTTCCGTCTGGGTGCATGTACCTGCTTTCTAAGGTGGTGCCTGCAGTGTAGAAAGCACTTGTAATTTTTTTTTGAAGGGGGGGCATGACTGAATGAAAGCATATTTTCTTTGCTGAAGCCTCTAGTAATATCACTCCTTTCAAAAAAAGTCAGTCTGGGTGCTGGGACAGCTCAGTGGTTCAGTGCTTACCTCAGAATTGCGAGATACGGGGTTCAATTCTGGCCCCGGCCCGTGCAAACCCCCTATGCTGAACTGCAGCATAACTTGTAACCAATGGGGTGACTCTGCAGTGTGGGTTCTTGCTTCCTATGCAGGAGACCACAGGTTCACTTCCTGCCCTGCGAGACCCCACATCCACCTGTGTGGAACGAAACCATGTCACAACTAATGATGTACAACTATGGAGACTGCTCTGGACCCTCCCCCATTCTCTCTCTCTCTCTGTCTCTTTCTATCTCTGTCTCTGTCTCTCTCTCACCTTCTCTCAATTCTCTCAAACAATAAGAAAGAAGTCTTTTTAAAAAAAACAGTCTGGGGGAGGCCGGGGTGGCTCAGTGGGTTAAGCGCTCACTTTGTAGCTCCGGGGACCGGGGATTGAATCCCGGCCCCAGCCCGTGCGGAACCATATGCTGAGCTGGGAGCTCCCCCAGTTCAGTTCTCTCTGTCTCTGTATCTCTCTCTCTCTCTCTCTCAAAAATAAATAAATAAATAAATAAAATATATTTAAAAAAACAAAAAAAAACAGTCTGGGGAGATCCAAGATGGCGGCATGAGAGGAGAACGCCGATCACTGCCTGGGAAGGGCCTTGTGAACAGAGGGGAATCCACAGGGGAAACCCTGAGAAGAAACCTCAACTAAGAGAACCACACAACACGGAACAACACCCAAAGGTTAGAGAAAAAAGGGGAGAGCGGGAGAGGAAAAGGGAAGCAGCGGTTCGGGGACAGAGACTCGGAGCGTGGCCCGGGGCTGGCAAAAACAAAGGGGGATTGGGGGACTACGGTCACAGTGGAGCTGGATCGAGGGCGGGCTGGAAGCCGAGACCTAGGGAGCGTGGAAGCCCCACAAGACTGTGGACAATTTACCATCCGAACTCAGGGGACAGCATGCAGTCCCCTAATCAGATCACAGAGCCTAAAGTGGAACAGGGACTGTGGAGCAGGGCGGCGGCACTTCCCGGCGGGCGGGGTGAGAGCAGGGCACCAGCCCGCAGCAGCTCAGCACCCCTGATTTACGGAGGAGATTGACTGTGAGGGAGCGCCTTCTGAGGACAGGGCTCTTGGAGTGAGGGCTGGGGCTTGAGTGGGCACAGC
>PVKE010046515.1:0-12235 GCA_004027555.1 Craseonycteris thonglongyai | reverse complement strand
TTAAGTTATAGTCACATTGGTAATTAATGATAAATCCTTTAAACTGGCTAAATACACAATAAATATTCTGAGCATGCAAACTATAAAAGCTTTCTCATACATCTATTCCAAGGAAGGGATGAGAATGACATGTTAGTTAGGAGTTTTTCTGCTGCATTGAACAGTAACTTGTACACAGAGGCTTAACAAGAACAACAAAAAATTTCTTAAACAGGACGATCAGTTTGGAGTAGGAAGTATGTATTTGTGAAGTGTCATCATTATGTTGGTAATATTTTAGATCCTTTTTTTCCTCCTGGTGTGCCATCTTTAGTGAAAGGATTTCCCCCCACCCCCTTTATTTTATCATCATAAAGAAAAGTTGCAGGATACAAAATTACTGTACAAAAATATCAATGACATTTCTATGACAACAAGGAAACATCAGAAAGAGAGATGAGAAAAACCATTCTTTTACAATTGCAAACACAAAAATGAAATACCTAGAGTTAAGTCTAACAAAGAATGTAAAGAACTGATACACTGAAAACTGTAAGGCATTATTAAAATAAATTGAAGAAGACAGAAAGAAATGAAAAGATATTCCATATTCATGGATTGGAAGAATCAATATATTTAAAATGGCTATATTACCCAAAGCAATACACAGATTCAGTGCTATTCCCATCAAAATCCTACAGACATCCTTTTAAGAAATAGATTTAAAAAATTATTAAATTTGTATGAAACCACAAAGACTCTGAATCACTAAAGCTATCCTAAGATAAAAGAATAAAGCTGAGGGCATCTCACTCCCTTACTTTAATCAGTATTACAAAGCCTCAATAATCAAAACAGCTTGGCATTGGCAGAAAAACAAATACAATGACCAATAGAACACAATTGAAAACCCAGAAATAAACCCACAAATATATGGACAGATTATTTTTGACAAGGAGTGAAAAATACAAGGTAGAAAAAAAAAGCCTCTTTAGCAAATGATGCTGGTATAATTAAATAAAAACACATGCAAAAGAATGAATCTGAACTGTGATCTGTCACCATATTTCAAAATAAATTCAAAATGGATTAAAGACCTCCAAATAAGACCTCAAACAATAAATTGTATAGAAGAAAACATTGGTACTAAACTTATAAACCTAGGGCTCATGGAGGACTTTATGAACCCGAACTCAAAGGCAAGAGCAATAAAAGCAAAAATAAATGACTGGGACTTTATCAAACTAAAAAGTTTCTGTACAGGAAAGGAATCTATAAACAAAGTAAAGAGACAACCAACAAATAGAGAGAAAATATATGCAAGCAAAACCTCTGATAAGGGGCTAATATCTAAAATATATAAAGAACTGTACAACTGAACAACAAAAATAAGCAATCCAATTAAAAAATGAGCAGAAGACCTAAACAGACACTTCACCCATGACGGCATGCAAATTGCTAACAGACATATGAAAAAATGCTCAACTTCACTAGCTGTTAGGGAAGTGCAATTCAAAACCAGAAGTACCACCTTTTACCTTCTAGAATGGATATAATCAACAAGACAAGGAATAACAAGTGCTGAAGAGTCTGTGGAGAAAAAGAAATCCTCATACACTACTGGTGGGAATTTAAATTGGTACAACCACTTTGAAAGACAGCACGGAGATTCCTCAGAAAATTGGGAATGAAGATACCCTATGACTCAGCAATTCCCTTCTGGGTTTCTACCCAAAGAACTTGAAAACCTTAGTCTATAAAAACTTATGTATCCCAATGTAGGTTGCATTGCTGTCAATGGTGGCCAAAACATGAAAACAACCTTGACAGATGACTGGATAAAAAACCTGTGGTCTATATATACAATGGAATATTACTCATCAATAAGAAAAGATGAAATTCTGCCATTTGCAACAACATGGACGGAACTTGATATCATCATGCTAAGTGACATAATCCAGGTAGAAAAAGCTATGAGCCACATGACCTCACTCATATGTGGAATATAAAACTGAAAGCAACAAAGGAAAACACAAATCTCATGGACACAGTCAATATATCAGTGGTCGCGTGAGAATAAGGGAGTAGGGGATGAAGGGAGGGGGAGCTAAATATATGGTGATGGAAAGAATTATATACCTGGAGCCTATATAATTTTTACTGACCAATGTAACCTTAATCATTGTAACAATCAAAAAGAAGAGAGAGCAAGCATAGCAATTCATCAGGGGAACACTAAGGAAAAAAAGAAAAAGAAAAAAAAAAGAAAGAAAAAAACCAGGTTCTCTAAGGAAGAGAGAGAAAATCATATTTTGTCATCATTAGTGGTTTTCACAGGGACTTTTATTCTTATATAGGATAGATTATTTCTGCTTAGCATTAGGTAAATGTTTCATCTATACCTTGAAAGAAACAGACAGGTAAAACTGATGTAAGCCCATAGAGTATTGTGAGAATTTGAAAAAGATGACTATGCTGAGGAAATTCAGCTCTATGTTGGAGAAACTGCCTTGGTGAATGGAATATGACTTACATTTCAGCCTAGACTTACCTATTTTTCAAGTTTCTGTGTTTAGTGAACAACCTGAACATCTGAGTGTCAACAGTAGGAACAGGACAGAAATAAAGTAGGAGATGATTAGCAATTGATTTTAGCTTCTTTGACATTAATCCAATTGGTTCTAACTATTCTGCCTTTGTTTCTTTGGAAGCAAGAGTAAATAGACTCAACAATTACTGTGCGTTAGCAGGAACTGTGAAGTAGATGTGTGAGATATTTTGCATTCTTAATGAAAATTTTATATTGGCTTGTAAACTTTTGATACCTGATAAGAAAAAGGGAGGAAAAGTCTACATCTTAGGGATATTTAATCAAAACCTCAAGTCATTGAAAAGAGTTTTCAATTTGGAGGTTAATAAACAAATACAAAGAATTATAGTCAATATTATGGAGTATATATATAAAATATCTCAAGTAAACAATGTTCTCTTATGCATTAGAAAAATATAGTTACGGTAACACTGTTGAAAAGGGGAATACTGAAGCTATAATTACCCAATTTTCACTGTTAGATTTAGAATACTGTTTCCCCTCAGTGTAAAATAATTGAACAATCTCTAAAAGAAATGCACACATGATGTTCCTCAGATATGAGTGTATTTCTTTCTTTCTTCTATTTCATCTTGATAATGACTGTTGTCATTACTCTAAATGTAGTAGTATTTGCAGAATGTAAGTTGTGACTTCTCTTTAAATAGAATGCTTGCCAAAATCCATAACTGCTTCCTCTTAAGGTACTTTGTCTTTTAGGCTGGGTTATCAAGAGGAAACTCAGCTCCTTCTTTGAAGATGCCTGGCTTTACATTATTATTATTTTTTGTTGAATTTATTGGGGAGACATTTGTTGGTAACAATAACATAGTTTCCAGGTGTATAATTCTGTTACATTGTCTATGCATTGCATTATGTACTCATCACCTAGAATCAGCTCTCTTTCCATCATCATATATTTGATGCCATCTCCCTACTCCCACCCCCAGCTCCCCACCCCCAACTTTCCCTTTACCATCAGGTAACCACTAAACTTGACTGTATCCATGAGTTTTTGTTCTTTGTTACTTTCAGTTTTATATTCCACCTGTAAGTGAGGTCATATGTTTCTTTTTTTTATTGTTAAATTTATTGGGGTGACATTGATTGGTAACAATTACATTGTTTCCAAGTGTACTATTCTATGTTACATTGTCTATACATTGCATTATGTGCTCACCCCAGAATCAGCTCTCTTTCCATCACCATATGTTTGATGCCCTCTCTTTGCTCCCCTCCCAGCTCTCCCATGCATCTCCCCGCTTACCCTCAGGTAACCACTAAACTACTGATTGTATCCATGAGTTTTCGTTTCTTTGTTACTTGCAGTTTTATATTTCATCTATGAGTGAGGACATATGTTTCTTGATTCTTTCAGTCTGATTTATTTCCCTTAATAAGTTGGATTCAAGGTTCATTCATGTTGTAACAAATGGCTGTATTTCATCTTTTCTTATCATTGAGTAATATTCCATTGTGTAAATATACCCACAACTTTTTATCCTGTCATTTACCAAAGGACACTTTGGTTGTTTCTACGACTTGACCAATGTAAACCTTGCTGCGATGAACATTAGGGTACATATATCTTTGCAAGGTTTTCAGGTGTTTTGGGTTGATACCCAGAAGTGGCATTTCTGGGTCATATGGCAATTCCATTCCTATTTTTTGAGGAATTTCCATACTGCCTTCCATAGTGGTTATACCAATTTACACTTCCATCAGCAGTGTATGAGGGTTCCTTTTGTTCCAGTCTCTCAAGTACTTCTTAATCCTTGTCTTGTTGATTATAGCCATTCTAACAGGTGTGAAGTGATATCCTATTGTGGTTTTAATTTGTATTTCCCTAATTGCTAGTGATGTTGAGCATTTTTTCATCTATTGGTCATTTGTATGTTTCCATGGCAGGAATGTCTGTTTAGGTCTTCTGCCCATTTTTTAATTGGATCCTTTGTTATTTGTTTGTTTGTTTGTTTGTTTTTGTAATTGAGTTGTATGAGTTCTTTATATATTTTAGACATTTGCCTCATATCAGAGGCATTGTTTGCACACATTTTTACCCATTCAGTTGATTTCCTTTTTACTTTGTTGATGGTTACCTTTACTGTGCAAAAGCTTTTCGTTTTATATGGTCCCATTCATTTATTTTGCTTTTACTTCCCTTGTTGTTAGGGTCAAGTTCACGAAGTGCCCTTTGAACTGAAGGGCAATGAGTTTAGTATCAATGCTTTCTTCTATGCAGTTTATTGTTTCGGGTCTTATGTGGAGGTCCTTAATCCACTTTGAAGTTAATTTTGGTATATTATGACAGTTCACAGTCCAGATTCATTTTTTTGCATGTGATTTTCCAATTATCCCAGCACTGTTGACTAAAGAGATCTTCTTTTCTCCATTGTATATTTTTTTCTATTTTGTCAAAAATTGTGTGTTCATAATTTGTGGGTTTATTTCTGGGTTTTTTATTCTTGTTCATTGGTCTGTATGTCTATTTTTCTGCCCATACCAAACTGTTTAGAGTACTGACACTTTGTAGTATAGACTGAAGTCAAGGAGCGTGATACCTGCAGCCTTGTCCATTTTTCAGAGGAATGCTTTGAAGATTTGGGGTCTTTTGTGGTTCTATATGAATCTGATGAATTTTTATCTATTTTTCAAAAGAATGTTTATGGGATTTTGATGGGCATTGTGTTAAATCTGTATATTGCTTTTGTTAATATGGCCATTTTAACTATGTTGATTTTTTCCAATTCATAAATATGAAAGATCTTTCCATTTCTTTGTATCTTCTTCAATTACATTTAATAGTATCTTATAGTTTGTTATATATAAGTCCTTCAAATTCTTTGCTAAGTTTACTCCTAAATATTTATTCTTTGTGTTTTGATCACAAAAAGTATTATTTTTCTCATTTATTTTTCTGAAGTTTCATTGTCTGTAATTATATAAAAATGCTGTGGATTTTTGTACATTGATTTTGAATCCTGCAACTGTATTGTTTTCATTTATTATTTGTAATAGTTTTCTGGTGGAGTCTTTAGGGTTTTCTATATAAAGGGTCATGTCATCTGCAAAAAGTGACTGTTTTTAACTTTTCCACTCCAAGTTTGGATGCCTTTTATTTTTTCTCCTGCCTGATGGCTCTGGCTAGATCTTCCAGCATTATGTTAAACAACAGTGGTGACAGGCCAAATCACCATCTTGTTCAGATTTTAGAAGAAACAGTTTAAGTTTTTCCCCATTCAATTGGACATTTGCTGAGGGTTTGTCATATATGGCCTTTAATATGTTGAGGTACTTTCCTTCCATGTCCATTTTATTAAGAGTTTTGATCATAAATGGATGTTGTACTTTTTTTAATGCTTTTTCTCCATCAATTGATATAATCATATGGTTTTTATCTTTTATTTTGTTTATGAGGTGTATCACGTTGATAGATTTGCATATGTTGAATCATCCTTGTGTATCTGGGATGAATACCACTTGATTGTGATGTATAATCTTTTTAATGCATTTTTGTATTTGATTTGCTAGTATTTTGTTTAGGATTTTTGCATTGGTGTTTATCAGAGATATGGGTCTATAGTTGTCATTTTTTTGTGATGTCCTTACTAGGCTTTGGTATTAGGGTAATGTTGGCCTCATAGAATGAGTTGGAAAGTATTGCCATTTCTTCAATTTTTTGGAAAAGTTTGAGGAGAATAGGTGTTAGTTCCTTTTTACATGCCTGGTAAAACTCATTAGTGAGACTGTGTGGTACTGGATTCTTGCTTTTGGAGAGGTTTTGGATGATTATTTTAGTTTTCTTACTGCTGATTGGTCTGTTCATGCTACCTAGTTCTTAATTAAATCTAGGTAGACTATATGTTTCTAAACAACTTTTCCATTTCTTCTAGGTTGCAAAATTTGGTGACATATAAGCTTTCATAGTATTCTTGTATGATCCATTATATTTCTATAATATCAGTTGTAATTTCCCCTCTTTCATTTTTAATTTAGATTATTTGTGTCGTTTTCCTTTTCCACTGGTGAGCATACCCAGGGGTTTGTAGATTCTATTAATTTTTTCGAAGAACCAGCTCTTTGTTGCATTAATATTTTTTTATTATCTATTTCATTTAGTTATGCTTTAATTTTTATTCTTTCCTTCCTTTTGATGGCTTTGGGTGTTTTTTGTTCTTCTTTTTACAGTACTTTAAGATGTGATATTAGGTTGTTTACTTGTGATTTTTTTTTTATCTCTTCAAATAGGCCTGTAGTGATATAAATTTCCCTCTTATAACTACTTTTGATGCATTCCAGTAATTTTGGTATGTTGTGTTTTCATTGTCATTTATTTCTATGCATTTTTAAATCTCTTCTTTAATTTTTTTTGATCTAGTCATTTTTTAATAACATGTTGATTAATCTCCATGTATATATGGTTTTTCCTGCTTTGTTTTTGTAGTTAATCTCTAATTTCAAAACTTTCTGATCAGAAAATACAGTTGGTATAATTTTAATCTTCTTAAAGTTGCTGAGACTAGTTTTATGTCCCAACATGTGATCTATCCTTGAGAATGTTCCATGTACACCAGAAAAGAATGTATAGTCATATGTTGTAGGATGAAGTATCATCTAAATATTAACTATGTCAAATTACTACAATGTATCATTTAAAGTTGACATGTCCTTATTTGTTTTCTGTTTGGATGATCTGTCCATGGCAGTCAAGCGGGTGTTTAAACCCCCTACTATAATTGTGTTTTTGTTAGTTTTCCCTTTTAGATCTGTTAATAGTTGCTTTGAGAATTTTGGTGCTTATTTGTTGGGGACATATATATTAATAATCCTCATGTCTTCTTGTTGTATTGTCCTCTTTATCATTACAAAATGTCCATCTTTCTCTGTTATCTTTTTGATCCTGAATTCTGTTTTGTCAGATATAAGTATGGCTACACCTGCTTTTCTCTGGGTGCCATTTGCTTAAAGTATTTTTTTCCACCTTTTCACTTTGAGTCTGTTTTTGTCCTTGTGGCTAAGGTCTGTCTCTTATAGTCAGTTGGTTTTCATTCTTTGATCCAGTAGGCTACTCCTTGTCTTTTTATTGGTGAGTTTGGTCCATTTATATTTAGAATGATGATTGATATATAAGGATTTCCTATAGCTATTGTGTGTTTCGTTTTATGGCACATTTTTTGAGCTGCTGCTCAGCACTGAAGCTCAGCGTAAGTGTGTTTGTCAGAGAGTAAGCTCATTCATGGGCCCTTTAAGAGAAACACTTGGCACATCAGTCACTGTCTCTCTTACTCAGCCATAATCTCCACTGTTAATTCACAGCCAGAAGTTGTAGTGACTTCTCTTCATATTATCGGACTCTGGGATGTAGAGTCTTGTTGGGCCTGGGATCCCTTGCTCCTCAGGGTTGACCTCCACAGCTAAAATATCCCTCTCTATTTTTAACTGTTACACGCGGGTATGGGAGCATGCTGCTTTGCATCTCTACCTCTTCTACCACTCAGCATATGTTCTCAAAGTCCTTAGTATAGGATTTCTGTTTGCTGCACTATAGGCAGTTCTCAATGATGATTGTTCTGTAGTTTAGTTATAATTTTGATCTGATAATGGGATGAGGTCCTCACCTCATCCCAGCATTAACTTCCTTGGCTATCTTGACCGGAAGCCTACTTTATAATGTTCTTTACTATGTTTTCTTGTATGATCAGTTACTATATGGGTTGATGGTATTTAGTGTCAGTTTTTAGTGACTCCCATTTATTAACTATACAACAATCAATTAGTCTTTTCAACTTTTTTCTCTTTTCATCTTTTTTATTTTAAGTTGAAGTTTTTTATTTTTCAACACTTATAACATTTATAAATTATTTTTTCAATCTTATCTCTAACCTTTGTTTTTATCTTAGATATATTATTAAATATATGCTGTTTTCACCACAAGTTTTTTCACCAACTTTCTCCAATTATCTCTTTGTTGGATGGAGGTCAGTCTCTATTATTACTCAAGAACAGTTCATGGGTACAGAAATCCTCATGTTGTTCAATATTGAATTCACTTTTTATAGCCCTGATAACTTAAGAAAACACTGCTGCATTGTCACCTTTGAACGTTACTTTGAAAATCTTATGCTCTTCTAATTCTTTTTTCCTTATAAATTCTTTAAATATATTTTCCAGAGGCATTGAGGAGTTTTTCATCTATAAAGTCTAATCTTTTAATAATATACATCACTGACATTATTGCTATAGGCAAATTATCTCAGAAACTTTGTAGATCATTTCATTATGTAGATTGGGGTATCCTTTTATTTCTAGAAGGTTTTTTTTTTGCATTATATTTTTAACCATATGCTCTGTTCAAATCCTGTTGTTTTTTAGAGTCAATTATAATACATTTGTTGAATTTTATTTCAAGTCTTCTTGCTTTTTTCTTTCTCGGTTATTTTCTTTACTTATTTTATAATTTTATTTTCATCTTCTTAAATCTTTTCTTTCTTTTATTCAAGAACTGGTATTACATTTTCTCTGAATATATTCTTTTTGGGGGCACCCAGTATTTTTTCATCATATTTTTATTATCATTTTGCCTTTCACTTTCATTTTTTTCTAAGTTTAAGCATTTCTTGTTTCATTTCTCTGATTTTTACATATACCTTTGCCTTAAAATTTTGAAATTGTGACTCAAGGTATTTGAGTTTCATATCTATAGTTTGGGTTTTCAAGGCAATTTAATTCAATGTAGAGTGTTTTTTTAGATTTTTCTTATAAACGTTTTTTTTTTTTTTTTTGAGGGAAAGGGTGCTTACTAGAAAAATGTTTAATTATTATTTACTACTTCTTTTTTAGTAGATTTGTATAATAAGAATTTCTTTTATTTCTATATTTCTTGAAGAGGTGGGGTGGTTTGATGTTGTTTGTGCAATTATAGTTGAAAAACATATTACGTCAGATTAAAAGATTCCAATGTCTTTAGTGAATGACCTTTTTTTTTTGTCAATAAGAGAAAGTGTTTTTGTGTGTGTGTAATTTTTACTTTACGTTTGTCTTGAGTGTTGTGAAAAATTGTCCCTTTTGCCCCCTTTACACTTCATCATATAGTCTTCAAACAGTGTCTCTTCCTTTGTTTTTATCTTTGTCTCACCAGAAGCATCACCTTTTCAAGATTGCCTCCTTGAATGAATCCTGTTTGCACTCTTAATCCTGTGGAGGTTGCAGTAAAAAAAAATTTAGTGTAGGTTGTGTATATCTGTGCTAGTCACTAGCATGTGATGAGGTGACTATCATTCTCATCATTGGACTCAAATAACATTTACTGAAGTTTTGCAACATGTCTTAAATTATCAAATAAATATTTTTTTTGTTTTGATTAATATTTTTTCCAGCTATTTTCAATGGTAATAAAAAAGAAATGAAAGAAAGAAAGAAAAACAACTACACCAACATTCACTTCATGGTATCTCTCAGATACAATTTACTACAGAATATCATACACCCTTCCCAAACTTGTATTGTAACCAAACTGATGGCTTAAACATTATGGCTTAACATTAGTCATATACAAACATACAGCAAGTCACACCCTTGAAACTATGCACCTGATATGTATAACAATATTTAAGAAAAGATTTTGTATCTCTCAGATCAGTCACAATCTCTTCAGGGTTGTTCCTTTTCTTTAGTTAGAATTTTGATATACCAGTTTTCTTTTTCAGTATTTGTGAATATAAGAAAAACTTTCTCTCCCTGGAAGTGGTTTCATCTCAATCTTTTGTTCTGTATTTAACAAAGCTTCTCTGAATTTTCATTTCTGTATTCAAAGATTTGCATCAGAAAATTTATAAATAGTTATGCTGGGAATTGGCATTTATTTTATTACTTTTCATTTACATGTAATCTTAAGTTTGTTATGCTGAAAGAAGAGTTATGTGGTTTGTTTGCTTGCTTTTTTGTTTGTCTGTACATCTTTTGAAGATGGCTAGAGAGTTCTGGATTTAGACAATTATGCAGCTATCTGGAATTTCTCTATTGTCTGTTTTATGAAAGAGAAAGCCAAGACTCAGTGAGTTCAGATAATTACCAAAACTTAGTTTATATATCATATGGCCACTAAACCACTATCCATACTACCTCTGTAATTAAAAAATATAATTGAAATTTTCAGTATATTCAACCAATAAGTGTTATTTATAACACTGACTCCTGGAAACAAGATTGGCATGGCAGCAAAATAGAATATCAAAGTGCTCAATATGCATAGAGCAAAGCTTTAAAATGATATGGTTCAGTTTTCAAGGGAGAATAAATTAGTAAGGCCAGCACAGACAAATAAAATGTGAAAATAGGCAAAGTAAAATAGACCAGAGTACACAATGAGATAAAGCAATTTCAGCAATAGTAAAGAAGTTTAAAAGGTTGCTTTCAGTTTTATGCTCCATATATGAGTGAAATTATATAGTTCTTGTTTTATTTCTATCTGGCTTATTTCACTTTGCATGAATATATCAAAGTTCATCCACACTATAAATGGCCATATTTCATCTTTTCCTGTGGCTGAGTAATATTTAATTGTATAAATGTACCACAAGTTTTTATCCAGTCATCTATCAAAGGACACTTTTGTTGTTTCCATGACTTGCCACCGTGAATAGTGCTGCAGTGAACATTGGGGTACATATATCTTTGGGGAATAAAGTTTCCAAGTTTTTTGGGATAGATGCTCAGCAGGAGGGTTGCTGGGTCCTCATGGACACAGTCAATAGTTTAGTGGTTCCCTGAGGGTAAGGGGGTAGGGGATGGAGGAGGATGGAGGGGCACTCAAATATATGGTGATAGAAAGAGAACTTACCCCAGGTGGTGAACAAATAACGCAACACATAGACGATATATTGTAGAATTGTACACCTGGCCCCTGTGTAAATTGTACTAACCAATGACACCCCCAAAAATTTAACAATGAGAAAAGAAGCTAAAAAGGTGGTGAGGATAGGAGGATGTCATTTGTTTCCAAGGAGAGAAATCAGCATAAACATTAGCGTTAAGTACTGGATAAATACAATTAGGAAGATATATTTGCACTTTCCTGAAAGCATAGAAACCAAAGAAAATTAATGAACTATGATCAATCTGTTGGATAATCCTCACTATTATTCTCATTAAAAAATTATATTTGCTATTTGCTTGGTTACATGTAATCTTGTTCTAAAAATGACAAGGTGTATTTTCAAAGAGTAATAACTTTAAAATATTTGAAGAAAAAAATGAAAATGTATAGAGAACAGATAATTATCACTTAAAAGCTTAGAGAAAGTGGATCTGTGAATGTGTAGAGAGATAAATGCCTTTGAAAGAATTAAATGTCTCCAATAATACAATGCATTTCTATGCCTTTGATTGGTTCTGAGTATTGGCAAATTCAACCTGTAGATTTAGATGATTAATACAAAATAAGTAGGAGTTCAACATGTATCTCAAGAAATCTCATTCTTCTAAAATATTAACAGACTACCAAACCAGTTTAAAACCATATCTACCAAATACCAGTCTTGTGTTTCTAGAAATAAAAAAGACTTAAGCTTTGATGTTATGATTATTTATTTATTACTTTACTGTTTTTCTCAGGTGGAATGTGCCTGGTAGAACAGCCAGTAATTCTGTAACCTTTAGCTTATGTTG
>PVKE010046514.1:0-12228 GCA_004027555.1 Craseonycteris thonglongyai | reverse complement strand
TTATAAAGATAATGATGGTAAGTAGCATGCCTACAGAGCTTTATATTGTATAAAAGTCCATTCTCATAACTGAGGAGAGGCAGTTTTATGAAAGCAGAAGCCACTGAAGAGTTTAAGTACCTCATTCAAGTTCCCGTGCCTGGTTTGTAATTTTGCTGGGACTTGAAGACAGTTCTCCAAAGTCCTGTTCTTTCTCAGACACTGTACATGATGTGTACATATTCTCGGAAATACTTTATCCAGTGTTTTCAATGAAATGTACTTTAGATACTGTTGTTGCCAGTTGGTTTATTTCCATAGTTAACCTACTTTTGAAAGTTTTACAGTGTATAAACATTATAACTCGACCTCTCTTGGGATACAAAAACAGGTTCTGGCTCTAAATTCAGTACATACAAAGTCTGAAATCTTGACAGTCTCTGGAATTTGCACCTCAGTTTTCTGCTCTTTAAAATGGGACTCCTCATGGTTATATTGTGAAGGGAAAATAGAATAAATTTTGTAAAAGTGCTTTGTGACTGTAAAGTACTGTGTTTTAGTGGATAAGGTAAATTCTACTACTTCTCTTAAACATTATAGTCTTTCTTTTTCTTAAGAAAGTGTTTGGGGGAGAGATTGTTGTGTTTGGGTATGGGAATTGGAGTGGGCCGATATAAGTTCCTATGAACAATGTAAAAGGAAAGTCAGAATTCTGGGAAAACATGTACTGAGCATCAATAGAATCTTTTGTCTGTTGTGATACTCTCACGACTATTTCTGGCTCTCTGTGAGAACTGTCAGGGTATTGGTTGCCATTTGGAGAATGGCTGAAATGTGGAGTTGTAAAATTAATTTAATTAGAAACAGCCCAATGTTTGCCCAGCTACTTTTCCATAGGCAACCAAGAAAAATTCGTGGATATTAACTTTGAGCTTAGATGTTGCAACAGCAGTAGAAACCATTGCCAGTTTTGGCACTTGTACGGTTATTGTTTAATACATAATATAAGACAAGGATAATTCGGTTTGTTTCAAAATGTGCTTGGACTTTGCACTCTTCACAATGCTAAAGTGAAACTTAGGTCTCTGAATACTAAGTCAAGATAACTTTTTTAAAAATCCTTAGGACAATTAATTCTAAATGGAGGCATCACTTTACAAAGGAGGACTAGTAATTAATTTGGACAGGGAGATTTCAAATCAAATACAGTGGGTCAAAGGTAAATATTTAATTATATATAAGTGCTGATCAGCATATGTGTATGTATGTGTGTGTGTGTGTGTGTGTGTGTGTGTGTATACATACACACATAAGAAAACTCAGACTTTCAAAATGTTGTAGGCATAAAGAATCTTTGTACATACTATTCACTCACATTCTCCAAATGTTAACATTCTTTCTGTCTCTATCCCTCCACATCACTAAAATATAAAATATATGTATATTTTTTCAAACCATTTGAGAGTAAATTATAGTCATAATACCTCTTTACCTCTAAATATCATATTGTTTATTCCAAAAATACAAGGGTATTTGCTTTAATAACTGCAGTATAGTTGTCAAATTCAGAAAACTAGCACTGTTTTATTGTCATCTGATCTGTAATTATTCAAATTTAACTGCTGTTCTGCTAATGTCTTTTGATAACAAAAGAAACCCATTTGACTGTGGTTCTATAGTCTAGAACCACAAGTTGCATCTCGTTACTCTGTCTTGATAATTCGTTTTGAATTTCTAAAACTATTTTTGTATTATCTCCATTTGAGTTAATGCATATAATTAAAATTGGTCAAGTGTGGGGAAGGGAAATTCTTTTAGGGTGCAGTAGACATCATAATGGCATCCAACAGTTATTGAGATTTTATTATGTGGTAAAAACATAATACCTACTACTTGATTCAATGTATTCCTATGAGGTACATGGAATTTATTATCACCCCAGTTTACAGATGAGGACATGGAGGCTTTAGAGAGGTGAAAAACTCACTGTGTCATACTCGGATAGTAAATAGCAGAGCCAGGATTTGAATATATGTTGATCTGATTCAAGTCTTTCTTCTTAATTTCTAAGCTATAATATGCTCGAGAGGCATGGGATTGGAAGGAAACTTGAAACCGTCCACTCCCTGTTGCTGCAGTGCTTAAGTATGTTCGTAGCTAACGATCAAAGGTGGTTGGTTGACTGCCCAACTTTTCCTTTAGTCAGTTCATTGAAATAAACATTTGTATTAACAAAGAGTTCTTCCTAGGATGAGATTTTCTTGTCTAGCGATATTATTTTATAGATGAGACTATTAGAGGCCAGTAGTAGATGAGTGCCTTGCCCAAAGTACCAAGTGAGTATGTGACTGAGCCAGAATTAGACCTTCATAGTTCAATGCCATTTCCACTACATCCTATCAGCTTTTACATCTCTTAGATGTATAAGCAGTCTCAGATATTCCTACTGAATTGCTTAGAGCTAATACAGGGAATTTCCTTTGCTTTTATACTAAAGTTTGACTTGCTTAACACTCCCTTGATGAAGCCTTCTCAGATCAGCTCTATCAACTGCAGAAATTTCCCAGAAAAAGCAAAAAAGTTCCTCAGTTGCTCTGGTGATATTTGACACTTAAAACTATTATATTCTTGGAAGCAATCTCTTGTTTGAATTTATAGCACTTTGGTAGGGTGACTTGGTAATGAAGATCACTACCTTTAGTGGTGGGACGTACATAGTGAGCTCACAGAGGAGTATTACTTGTTTGATTCATACCATCATTTGGGGGAATTCTCAGATAAGGGAGTATGGGTGAAAAGTGAGAGATGGGAAGGAACCTTGTACTAACTTGACCTACTGTGTACTGGAAAGGCTCTTATAGAACAAATATTGTTTTGTTTTGGTTTAACTCATAAAAATGTGAGTTATATTTGTTTCCATTTTGCTGATGAGGAGGCTGAGTTTTCCCTCAGAGAGGTTTAGTAACTTTCCAAAGGTCACACAGCTTGTTAATAACAGTTCTGGTTTCGATCCTAGGTCTGACTATGCTCCTGTAGGATGTGGAGGGGATGAGGAAAGACTTAGACAATTCATTAACTCATCAAAATTTTGTTAGGTAAAACATGGTGTTCTATGTTTAATTAAATGGTATTCTTGTCCTCAAGAGAGATGACTTGTGTAGTGGATGGAGTTTTGTAAGTTCAAAGAAGAAGGGAAGTAAATTCTAGCAAGAAAGATTAAGGAAGACCTCTTCAAAGAGTTGCCATTTCTGGAAAGCCTTGAGGGATAGTGCTAGTTATTCATGAGGATATATGGGAAAGGGAGCATTCACAAAGATATGGGGATGGACTGGGATAGGTTAGTAGGGATGATGCGGTGTTTGCTTTGGTTGTAATGCTGAATGCCTGACAGGAAGTTATGGGGAAGAAACTAGAAAGGAGTTTGGAGCTAGAGGGAGGGCTTTCCTTGGCCAACAAGGAGTTTCAACTTTTGCATGGTTACCAAAGGTTTTTGAGCTGGGAAATGATCAGATAAGACCTCCAGTCAATGTAATCTCATAGCAGAGAGTAGGATGTTGGAATTGAGAGGGTGCTGGGAGACAGATGAGGATGTGAATGGCAACAGTACGAGTGATAAACGATGAGAATCTGAACTAGGCAGATGAGAGGCCATGAGACAGAGGAGGGAATGTATGCCAAAGATGTTGTAGAAATGGAATCAAGAGGATGTCTCCACTGGGATGACAGGGGTGTCACTGCTAACACTTAATTTTCAGATTAGCAGGTGGTGCTTTGACAAAATTAAAGACAACTCAGAAAGAGAAGTTGTTTCTGAAGGGAAGGTATTACATGCAGTTTTGCATATACTTGTTGACTTTAGGTGAGATGGGCTAAGGACCCCTGGAAATATACAGGTAAAGTCAAGAATAGAGTATCATAGGTATAGATTTTGGAGTCTTTTATTTTGAGGTGATTACTGGAAATATTAAATTGAAAGGGCTCACCGAAGGGGAGAGGGTAGATGGAAATGGAAGCAAGCCAAAGACAGCACCTTGGGAAACACTTGCATCAGGTATGGGAAGAAGACCCAGTGCCAGAGAATCAGGAGAACTAGGGCAGAACTGTGCCCCAGGAGCTGTGGGAGGAGAGGTTTTTCACAAGAATTGAAGACTCAGCATTGGCAGGCTGGAGAAAGGGGCCCAAGGCCAGATATGAAAAAGGCCTGGAGTTTAAGCTTTTTAAGAATAATTTCAGTACTGATTTGGAGAGCAAAGAAGTTCATAAAGGAGCAGGCATTTGGGGGCTGCTAGAAGGTAGTTTCTGGTTTTTAGAGAGTAGATAAACATGGGATATGTACTCTATTTGACAGGAGTCCAGAGGGTTTAAGAGACAGAAAGCCAGCTGAGGCATAATAGAGGATTTATTGTTTCATGCAGAACTCGAAAATCCAGAGGTGGGGTTGGCTTCAGATGGTACTGGATCTCAGGTTTGGAAAGTTTATGAGCATTTCCTCCTGTTCTTCATGTCTCAAGCTTTGATTGTCTCTATTTTGTATTTTGGTTTCATGCTTTCCTGTTGTAAATAGCTTGTCTCCATGTAGTGGGATATACAACCTTTGATATCTCCACTCCCATCTTTGCATTTTGAAATCCAAAATGGATAACTAAGGTCTTCCTCTCTGCTTTCAGCTGAAAACCCCTATGAGGCTCTGATTGGCCAGGCTTGCCTCATGTGCCTGTCCCTTGAGCCAGTTACTGTACGCTATTAAGGATGCTATGGCCCCAAATGAGTCATATATACTCATCCCATGAGAACTACTTACAGTGGAAACATTCCCTGCAGAGGAAGCAGAAGTGGGAACAAAAACATGCCTGGGAGAAAGAAATCATTGTTATCACACCCCACTAGAATCTAGTGACTAGACACGCTGTCAGAAATATTATACTTGTTTAGCTGGGTCAATCTGAAATGAACAGAGGATTGCCGAAAAATAGAAAGGTCCCAGTTAAAGCCTAGATAATGTAAATTTAGAGTAGAACCAAAGGGCTCTGTAACTTTATACTATAATGCTTAGTCGCCTAGATGTTGAGGTGATGAAAGATTGTGATGTACTCCAAATTTGTATTGAAAAAATCAGAATTTCATAGGGGAATAGGGGAAATCAAGCAGGAGAATCCAGCAATTCACTCTTAAAGTGTATGACATGGGATTCAGAATAGAGAGGCAAATGAAACCATGGTTTGCTGGCTCATTTATTTTCATCAAAGCCAATGATTTCTTCTTTGACTAAATATAGTAGGGACTGCAAGTAAATGAAAATGTATTTGATTTTCTACTAGCATGTTTGAATTTTCCAGCAAGGAAACAGGCTGAGTCGTTTCATGCATTGTTCAATCTAAGTAAAGCCATGCTTGTTTGACACAATGTTGTATAGTAGAACTGTTCACTCAGAATTTGTTCATTATTTACCCATTCACTACCTATTAGTTTGTACTACCGGTATATGTTACCATACATCGAAGAGGATTATGTTAGAAATGCTAGAAATATTTGTATTACAGACATACTTGGGTTTTTAAGAAAATGATCATAAAATTAATGGCTACTGAGTTTTAAGACTCTGAACTCACAGAGATGAGAGGAAAAATAATCACCCATTGTCTCACCATTGAGAGATACCCATGGTTAGTATTTTGTTGTATATCTTTCTAGACTTTGCTGAGCATATGTGTGCAATTTCTTTTTTTAAACAGAATTTGACTATATAGATTATTTATGCTATACTTATCATTTAACATATTGTAATGTTTTGTATTGATGGGTCTAGTTTTTACATTGAGCCACTCTGTTAGAGTAGACTAACTGGCTCTAACAGAGTTCAGCATTTGGATTCTTCACATTTTATGTAACCTTCCTCATACTAATCAAATGTTTCTTTACTCTGTGTCAGTATAAACAGCAATTTTAGACACATTCTTATTCTACCTGTGTTTGTATTTAATGCACTGTCTTTGTCCTGTTTTTACCACAGTCTGATGTGAATTTTCCTAAAGGCTCGTGTCAGGATTAGATTTGACTATACATAACGGAAAACTCAAAATAATAGTTGCTTAAATACATAGGATGCGCGCACACGCCACATACACCCACAGCTACTATGTTGCATAACAAAGTCAGCAGGGATGTAGGAGCTGATACTCTGCAGTTTTGAATGGATAGCTAGCATGCCAAGATAAAAAAATAACTGTCTGCAGGAGCTGCAGCTATCATGACCCAGTTCTCAGTGGCAGAAGGTATGAGAAGGGAAGAAAGAGGGGGATATTTTCCAGTAGTTTCAAGAATCATTTGGACTATACCATGTGATGCTGTTGCTTATATCTCATTGGTTAGAACTTAGTCACATGGCACACTTAACAGTAAGATGTTGGGAAATATGACCTTTGTGCTGAGCATGTTGTTGTTTGGACTAAAATCAGGTTCTATTATATTACTGGGTAAGGATGGTAAGAATGGTTATTGTTTAGGCAATTAAGATACCTATGGTCGCAAGTAACAAAACTGAATTCAAAGTAGCTCAGACAGTGAGAAAATGTATTATCTTGGGTTTCAAGAAAAAAAAAAAATCCCATACCAAGAATGGTAGAATTCTTCTAGGGTTCGTTAATGGAGCTGTTAGGTCACCTCAAGAACACAGGTTATCTTCATCTTCCAAGCCTGCTCTACCCGATAAGGATGACACCATGGCTGCAGCCCCTGCGTGCATTACATTCAGACATAATGGCATCCAGAAAGAGAAAAGGGTCATTCGTTTGCATGGATCCCCATTTAGGAAGAAAACTGCCTTTCCCAGAAGCCCCCAATAGACTTCCTATGACCAGAATTGGGGTCACAGGTTCTAAAACAGTCACTGGAACAGGATCAGCATGATTGGCTAAGACTAGTCGGAATTTACTCATGGAACTCAGTCATGTGAAGGAGGTGGTATTTGAACAAATCCAGGCTCTACAAGTAAGATATGAATGGATATTTGGTAGGCAGCCAACAGTGTCTGCCACATTTCCTCTCTGTATATTCAGTCTTACCCGTTTTATAGAGTCCGTTTTGAGCCCTTTCTGTCATAGGAAGACTTTGCTGGTTTTTCTTTTCCAGGCCTCTTGCACTTTCGGTGCTCCTCACCTTTAGAGCTGGATTGAATGCCTTGTTATTTTGTGCTCTAGGTGTGTCCATGCGTACTTGTTGCATCAGCTCCACTGACGTTTTTCCAAGGGCAGAGCCTGCTGTCACACTTTTCCTGTATAATCTTTGGTGACAATAACCACATTTTTGAACTTGAAATTGAGGGAGGGGTTAAGACAAAGGATTTCTTCTTATTTTTAACTTATTAGTGTCAGAAACCATATCAAACGATGTGAAGACTAAATTCCATTAAAGTTTTATGTTTAATGAATTATCCTTATTTAAAAGAAATGAAATGAGAAATTACTTGGGAAAACTCAGTCCTTACTTTGCCATACCTTTGGTGCTTGGTCTGTAGTAGAAGGTCAATATTTGTTAGTTGATAAGAGCTGTAAAAAATTTTTGAGCTGTAACATATTTCCTCATATAGGTGGGTATTGCATGTATTTTTGTAAGAGGATAAATGATTAAGTTGTCAGGATAACTGCTCAGGAAATGTAACCATTGCCAGGGTTTTTATTGATTTATCTATAAAATAAGTCTTCCGTGGGTTACTATATGAGGAAGTGGAAGATACAAAGGCCAGTTGCTGTAGGTGGAAATTAAGTTTCTTTGACTTGAGTAAGGTAGTATATAGAAGAGTTCTAGATGACCTGTGAACTGAGTTTCAGCAAGAACAGGCTTGTTGTTGTTGTTAAGCATTAGTGCTTTAGTTTTCATGCATTTAAACAGAACTATGTAAAATATATATATATATATATATATATGAAATAATTTTCCTCTTTGTAAAGGAAGACTACATTAAAAATTTGAGAATTTCTGCACTAGGGATTCTGAATACATGCATGTTCATACAACACCTTCAGTTTTTACATATACCTAGAGATTATATGAGCTTGTAAATCTTCCTGGTATGGGAAGCAATAGGGTAAGTAAAATATTGTTAGTTGATTCAGGAGTCTCTGATATATTTTTATTGGATGAGGTTTATTTAACGTTGATAGGGAGAATGACTATCCAAGGAGAACTATAAAGGATGCTGTGTAGTTGTTAGTTATCTGTATTCACTGAGAATATAACCACATCCTTTGGTTCTCTTAAGGTCATTGTTAGAAAATAAAATAGACCTTACATTATTTTATTTACTTCATATTTTCTTTTTCTTTTCTTTTTTAAATCTATGCTGTAGGACTGAGGCACAGAGGAACCAGTCTCACTTTTCCTCTTCCGTTAAAAAAATAGAATGGGGGGAGGGGTAGCGGTGGTGATATAAGACTGCTGGGCTTGCTAGCCAGGGTTTTAAGGGCCAAGAGGGGAGGATTATGAAAATAAGAAGCGCTACACAAATGTTAGGTTCTTGTTAATATATATAGGCACTAAACATCCCTAAATAGAAACCAGTAGACCTCTGGGGCCATTGGTTTTCACAGGAGGCAGCAGAGTTCTGAGCACAGAAGGGCCTTATCCTATAAGTAAATATCTGATTAAGGACTTATATTAGAAGTATGTACTACAATGATTTTTGCTTTGTTTTGTTTTGTTTTTGCTTTTACTTTAAAGGAGTTGTCCAAATTTCGGATCCTGCTGACTTCAAGTGATATTTAATAGGAAAATATCACTTGCCTCCTGTTAGACGCGTTCCTGTTGCCATACTCTCCAAGTTCAGTTTTGAATTGGAGACAGCTTCTCTGAAGACAGTGTCATGAGCTGGGGGTTATGTGGTTGGTGATCTGCACAATAGCATGACACTGTGCTGATCCACCTCGTTGAGAAAATTGAGTGGCCGAGCCAGAGAGGCAGCATGGGTATGTTTGAGTACCATCTGTGGTGGCTTGTATGTGTGGCTTCAGATGGAGATCTGTTTGTTGGCAAATGTAAGTGTAGACGGAAACAGTGAGGCAGGAGACACGGCATCGCTGAGGAGTAGATCAGTGTGGCTCAGAAGGGAGTGATGGTGCCCAAAGCCCTTTTCTGTCAGGACTTGGCTCTAGCACCCTGCAGGGCTGTCTGGTCAGGACCTCTGCAAAAGGAAGGTAGTCACCTGAGTGGAAGAGAGGCTCTGAGCACTCTCTTCTGGTGGTGTCACGTCCTCCCTTTCCTCTCCAGAATGTGACAGAGACACTGTCAGGAGGAAAGCTGCAGCTTGCTTGGCCTCCCTCTGTGTGTCCCCCCCCCTCCCCCCCCACCTTCCGCCCAGGCTCTTCCCAACAGCTGCTGGCAGCTACTGCGCCCTCCTCTGCCCTCCCCCCAGCTCGGGGCACATGCCTCGTCAGTGCATATTGAAGTTCTTACTCTACTGGTTCTTGGCTAGGATTCCAGCCAAGTGGCTACACTGAAATTTCTGCAACTGACTGGAAGAAACCACACATTTCTCAGAGCAATAAACCCCAATTGGCTTATTCTCTATTTCATACTTGCCTCTCTTGTTTGTTTAAATGGCTTCCCAGGTGAAGAAATCTCTGTCTAATTTGTCACACAGATGACCTTCTGAAATGTGGCTTACATTCACACACACCACTGACCAGTGTCTGTTGAACCAGCTCTGTTCCTGCTTCCTCCTCCGGGAGGAATAGCAGATAGAAAAATACCATATGGCATATACATTAAGAATGGTTGAAAATTCTGGCTTCCCCTGGCAGGAGCCCCTAATGGGAATCCATGGACCTTATGAATAATAAATGTACACAAAACTGATTCATAAAGACATTGCACACTGAGCCACTTGTATCCTGTTTCCTGGAAGGGTTCCAACTCCAGTGGGAGAGCGGAAGTCTGGTGGATTGCTGTTTCCCTCCCTTCTACCCTGTTTCGCTCTCTGTCCTCCCTGTCTTTGCTCTCTTCTGCTTCTGGGATTGTGGTAATAGGCAGAATAAATGGGAGTGGCCTTGAGGTATCCCAGATCCCTGTTTGAAGTCCTGCTAGACTTGTGTGATCACGTGCATGACCCAGAGTGTATTGAGTTATACTGTTGACCAGTGGATGGGTGTTCCCATGTTTAAAGTCTACTCTGTCCCCTCCCCTTAAGAAAATATACTCCCAGAATATGTTAGGAAAGAAAGTTGTTGCCGTAGCACTTTAAAATCCAGTCAAATAGTTCTTTCTTGTTACGAGAGTGAAGGGGTGTAGAAATGAAACAAGAGGAGAAAACATGCATAAAAGTGAAGATAATCAATGAGCTTCCCCCACTTTTGAAGTGGCAGTGTTACCTTTTTGAACCCAGGGACTGATATTGGGGCTTAGTTGAGGCTTAGGAGCAAATACCAAGTCAAGAGTATATAAAATAAATAGAACCTAGTCCCTGCTCTCAAGGGACATATAGTCAAATGGAGGGGATGTGACAAGGTCATAGAAACTAGAGGCAAAATAAGATGTATCCAATGAGAGGGCTTTGTCTGAGATACCTGTGGAATCAAAGGAAGGTGATACCATCTTCCTTTGGTTTCATATGGTGATAGTACCCACTCTGGACAGTGATGACGAATAAGGTTTCAGTCAGCAGCGGCTGGAGTATGGGGGTAGTCCAGGTGACGGAAGTGTCATGAGCAGACTCAGAGTTGGAAAAGCATAGTGTGCCAAATTGTAGACACAGGGTACCCTGGGGAAGAAGGTGGGCAAGGGAGGGAAGAGCACACTGAAGGAATGGCCAATTCAGCAGGGAAAACAGCCTTTGGGAAAATGTTCAGAGTTGTGCTTTTTAAAGATTTTGATCTCCACAGTATTATAATTAAGTGGTTTGATGCTGGATTCTTGTGGAAGTTCATGGCAGTAATCCAGGAGGAGGAAAAAAGCGAGGGCCTAGATTCAGTTGACGGCAGGAAGAAAAAAGAGTGGGTGGGTTGACATCTGACAGTTAGGCTTTTTGGAGACCGAGGAGAGATGCAGGGTGCAGAGGGGAGAGAAGTGATTCCTAGAACCATCTTCCTTCCCTTAGGAAGCAGAACATTATTCCACTCTCATCCTTCTGTTCTCACTTTACTGATTTCTTTTTTCCATTAGGGCTTCACAGCAATGGGAAGACTAGTAAAAATATGTAAATATTATCACTGACCAAATGATAAAGGTTTTCTGGAGCTAGCCAATAGCTCCTTATGACACAAGAAGTTACGTAAACTGGGTCTAGCCCAAACAACCCCAGGTATAGACTAGGAAGTAGCTGGTCGTTGCTAGGAGAGAGCCATTCGGGACACACACTCTCTGGAGATCAGCCTCCTGTTTTTCCTTCAGAATTGCTAAAACAGTGCAACAGAGAATGCTCTGTCCCCCGCCTCTGGGCACTGAGGAATCCCCTCCTCCCTTCCCACTGGTCGTCTTTGGCTGTGGGAAGGACGGCACTGTTGGTCTGTTGGAAACTGTTCTATATAATTGCACTTCTGAGTTCCTTGTGTCATGCTCGTCGTACGTGAGCTCTGGTCTGCTGGGTGAGCGCTGTTGCAACTCAAACAAGGAGATGTACTTGCCCAAGTCCACTCTTTTCCACTTCTCTGGGAATTGTTTCCCAACCTCTCAGTGATGCACCAGAGGTGTCACAGTGCAGGAGAAGGTGGATAAGTGTTCGAGCCCGCCAGGCAGGAACTGGAATGCTGGCCCCTCCGCTTAGCAGCTCCGTGACTTATACAAACTCACCGAACCTCTTAAGGACTCAGAGATGCGGGGCTGTTGTCCTGAGATGACTGAAATGAATAAGAATGTCCATAAGCCACTATCGCAGTACCTGCACCTACTGCACGTGAGCTCATCATATAGATTTTTCCTTCCAGAGATTTTGGAACTCTGTCCCTAACCCTGTTATTTACTCTGTTCTCTCTGGATCTGAGGTTTGGGATGTGAAGCATCCTTAAGGTCTGCTCTAAGAAATACTTGCTCATAAAATAAGCAAAGAGGCTTTGGAGGGTGTAGTTGCTCAAGCGGCCGAGCCTTTCTTTCCCAGGCTTCTGCGTTTATCATTCATTAATACAACAGCTTGGTAAACATGAGTAGACGCATTCCTGAAGGCTCCACAGGGTATGTTGACTCCAGTAAGAAACGAGGTAATCAAAGTAGTGTGAGGTAGTGTACCCCCTGCTCAGCATCCTCATTGCACCTCATCCTAGTAGT